>JARFOD010073419.1:0-21448 GCA_031763545.1 Mopalia muscosa
GTATTTGTGTCCGTCGTCATATAAGTGAAATACCCTTGAGTACGACGTTAAACACCAATCAAACAAACAAACAAAACTCTGGTCACAGTTTGGTGTTGGGCACGGGTGTTTGCCTTGAGTATGACTATGACATTAAACCCCAATCAAACAAACAAGGTTTCCTACTCGTTTTCCATGATATTTAAACCCCAAAAAAACTGTTAAGTGGACAAACTGTCGTCAAGTACGGTAAATGTTATACCCCACATTAAACCCTAATGTGTTCAGTAAGTTCCTAAAAACTATGATATGTTGCTAACTGTTATGTTTATTTGCTCTTCTTCTAAGTGATGCCAACAAATGTGGTGTGTTGTGTTGATTTAAAGAAAAATCTTCATGGGAAATTGTATCTATGTCTGGGGCTTAATTCATATTTATTTATGTCCCTGTGTGATTTTAGGTAACCCAGAGGCTGTAACGATGACCGACACAGGCTCAACTTCCAAGGTAAAGTCTAATTCTTACTTACTGGTTATTGATTTCTAAAAATTGTGCATAAATATATTAATAATCAGGATGGAAGAAGGAAACAAGCACTGATAAAGATCTCTGCCTCTTTAACTTACTTGTAGGTTACCAGCTATAGAATTTTATGTTCATTTTGTTACCAAACTTGGTTACGAAGAAACCATTAGAATTACCCAAATTATGAGTCCTATTTGGCCAAACTTTTCTAAAAAATGTAAGGGTACTATTTAACTTCCATGCTGTTAAAACTGATTGCATAGGTCATTTGAACAGGTGGACACATTTACTTGTCCACCCACTCTTCCACTCCTCCGCATATTTCATAGGATTACTCTCCAACATCACAGCATTCATGACAGGTGTCTCCAATATCTGCTTACAGACAACACAGTATTATGTGGGCTATTGATAAGTAATTAGCTAGATATATTGATTAATGAGAGATACAAGAATCACATAAACCATTAGTTCCACTGAAGAGTTTAACATAAAACATAAGTAGTGTAATTCGGAATTACACTTTTGACTAATTATTAAGTCAAAATGAAGTTATCATTTTTCCTAATTACATTACTTGTGTATTAAGAATGACATATAACCCTTATTAACACTTGGCAGAGATTGCTGTTAGTTGCTTGTGTAGAATGCTACTCAATTACTAAAAGTCAGTAAAAACAAATCTTTGTGAAATATTCTCTTATTTAATTTTAGTTCTTGTTACCCTAAGTCAAATATTGAAATATTGATTAAGCTACGTCACCTGTAATTTATAGATAGTCCCAGCCCTCGTCCTAGGCTTAATGATTAGCATGTGCTCTTACTTATCCTACTTCAAAGTACTGTGACAGGATAGAGTCAGCCTGTCAACAATCCATAAATATTGAAATATTAATTAAGCTATGGAAATAATTTGGTGGAATAAAGAGTGACCATTAGTTCAAAGATAGTCTGAATTAGAACATTTACCAGTTCAAAAAGACCGGAATAAGTATCTCTGCATAAGACCAGTGCAGTTGTGCGGTAAAATCTGTTACCACCCCCCAATTTATTTATATCCATCCAAGAAAAGTGAATTCTGTCTCTAGAAGTTGATGGTTAGCTATAATGGCTCAGACAGGCCTATACAGGGATCTTTTCTCACATAACGTTCATGTCAGTCCTCTTAAATTTTGTGTGATAACCTAACATTTGCATTTGCCGCTGCTTCACGATTTCTCTAAAATACATAATTCTGCATATATATGAAAAAATAAAGCAAATTGTTTACTAATACAAATTTCATTATTGATAGGATTGATCAACAGCAGTAGCAAATTTAGAAAAGCACTACAAACAATCTGGGAAACTTATTAAGCAGTCCTCCTAAAATAAGTTTGCACAAACACGGAAAGACCCTGTTTGATCAAGTCTGTAATTTTAAAGGCAATTTTAAACGAATTGTGTGAATTTGCTGCACAGCTCATCTCTGTTTATTTGTTCACTTTGAGTTGCTCTACCATGAATTTGGTAATCTGGTGATGTTTTTTTTTTTTTTTTTGGATACATTATCATTGATTGCTGTTACCTGTTACGTAATATTGGTAGGACAATACATTATCATTGATTGTTGCCTGTTATGTCATATGGGTAAGACAATACATTATCATTGATTATTGCCTGTTATGTCATATGGGTAAGACAATACATTATCATTGATTATTGCCTGTTATGTCATATGGGTAAGACAACAATTATCTTTGATTGTTGCCTGTTATGTCATATGGGTAGTACAATACATTATCATTGATTGTTTGTTGCCTGTTATGTCATATGGGCAATGCAATGCATAATCATTGATTGTTTGTTGCCTGTTATGTCATATGGGTAGTACAATACAATATCATTAATTATTGCCTGTTATGTCATATGGGTAGTACAATACATGATCATTGATTGTTTGTTGCCTGTTATGTCATATGGGTAGGACAATGTTTTTTTGGATACATAACCTAAATTAAGCTTATTCCTTATTTTATTCATTTTTGATTTAACATAGAAATTATTGTTATTTGATTCAGGTTGAGCCTGTCGAAAGTAAGAAATCTCGTAAAACTGGGCCTCAAGAAACAAATACAGACAATGGAGGGTGAGCTTCCCTATTTAATTCAAGCTATATTTTGTAAAGATGTTGTAATTATCTTTTAATTCTCACTACTTTTCTTTTCCGCAAAGTCTGTTCTTTTCTGTTGTGGAAAGTTTTGACAGGTGGTTGGATGGGAATGATCTGTTATTTAATCAGGAAGATTAATTTTCCTGTTGCTATATATCCCTGACTTTGATTTTGAAATACATTGAATTGAACAATAGACTTTAGTAAAGATTTAATTATCTTTCGCTATGGGTTTGCTACTGTGCTTCAGTTAAATGGGCCTTCTAATCTTTCTCTGATGACCATCTCACAGGTTTGATCTTGTTATATGTGAGAGTTTCACAAAAGAGCTCTGGCAAATGCCAGCATGTTTTTAACATGGTTCCCTCAGTTTTACACAATGTTAAGTTAGGCAGAATGAGAAGTGTGTAATCCATTGTCATAAAAGTGAAATACTATTTTAGTCCACCATTAAACCCCAATCAATCTAATTAATCATTTTGGCTATGTTTTAATATATCTTTCAGTTGCCCCACACCTGGATGTAAAGGTCAAGGTCATATCACAGGCAAATATGCCCGCCATAGAACGTGAGTTATCTGAATAGCCCTATTAAAAGAGGATAGAAAAGTTATTATTAAAGTGGTAGTATTATCAAAGGGAATAATTATTGGCTGGACTGATTTAATTTCATTTAATAGCCGTGTTAAAAATTGTCTTTCATCTTGGGTATGTTTTTATTATACTATTTTATGACATGTTATGATTAGCATATGTAGTTGCATATTTTATAATTATGTCTTTTGTCAGTGCTCAAGCTTGTCCCATGATGATGAGGAAGCGAAAAGCTGAGTGTAAATCAAATAGTCCTTCTCCAGTTTCTAAACGAAGTCGGGGGAAGACTTCAGAAGAAAATGAAAGTGAGAAAAAAGACTCAACAAGCAAAATCAAAAATGAAAAGTCTTCTACCTTAACAAGAAGTTCCAGTCCATCTAGTAAGGCTGATTCCACAAAGAAAACACATTCACCGAAGAAAGTTTCAAGATCGAAGGAAAGGAAGAGTGCTGCATCAACAGCTGATAAGAATGGTGATAAAACTGAAGCTACAGGTGACGCAGATGAGGAAGAGGAAATGGATGAAGACAGACGATGTATCCGAGAGGCAGAACGAGCTCTACGTAGTCTTTCAGGTGAATTTGATGCTCCCCCAGCCCCATTTTATAATTATACTGAAGATAAAGAAGACCCATTTTGCAAAGTTGAGATAACTGATGAAAAAGATACTGTCATTACAGAATCCATTGAAACACAAAAGAGTTCGAAGAAAGGGGAGATTTCTCCAAAGATTGAGCAAAGTGATGCAAAAAAGACTGATAAAGTTGTTATTAAAGTAGAAAATTTAGACGATAGTTTAGAAGAAATTTGTACAGACGACAGTGGCTTTGACCCAAATGTATCAACAGCCTCTGATAACGATGTAGACATTTTAATGAGAATTGAACAAGAATGTGCCACGATACAATCTCAAGCTGCCAGCCAAGATGACGAAATGTCTGGCCCAGTTGTTAATGATGATCAATATGATAATGAAGTTGCGGACACTAAAGAAGAAGATGATGACGACGACGACAATGACTTGGAATTAGAAGAAGATGTAATCAGAAATGAGGTGGAGACTGATGAAACTGTAGAAGTAGTACCTGTAGAGAACGAGTCAGAGAGAAATACGATTGAGATTAAAATTGAACCTGAAGAGTTGGAAGCGATGTCAGACAATGAAGAAGCAGAAAATAAACTTGAAATATCTGAGAAACTGTGTGGCATGGATGATCAGCAAAGTACTGTAACTGGTAACTGTAATGCTGTACACTCTGAAGTTTCTCCCGTTTCACAAGTACATGTAGAAGAACCGAAACCGGAAGCAGATGCACCCTTAGAACCTGAAAGGAGCTCCAATTCTATAAATGTCCCATTCCTTGATCCGAGCATAATTGTTAAGCAAGAAATTGATATTGAAGACTTTGAAACATCCGTAGTGAAAGTTGAAAAGGGGTGTTTTACTGAATTGAGTGTGCCGTTTAGCCCCATCTCAGTGCCTGTTAAGGTCCCAGTTCCCCAAATAAGGACTCCAGTGTCCTTTCCAGAGTCTTTCAAAGCTGTCTCAATGACTCCTGTAAGGGAGCCAATCACATCTGCCTCTCAGATTACGTTTGCCTCAAGCTACAGGAAGCCAGAGCAATCAACCCCTGCTCTCTCAGCCTCCGCAAAACTAGCTCAAGGAATCAAATCTGAGAATCTGTCTCTGGATGAGGAGGACGATGCTGGGTTTACTGTGGTGGCAGAATGGACAGAACCAACTCGTGTTGACGCCGCTGGGAGAGAAACACCAGACTCCATGGATGATCCAAGTGAAGACAATGGCAAAAATGGTGGAATCCCTAAAGGTATGGTATTTTCATCATTATAGACTGGTTTTGGTTGTTTGACAAAAGTGTCGGATCTTGAGAATAGCGTTTCAGCAAGTGATGTACACAGGTGAACTGTTCAGTTTGTTAATGCTTATAACAATTCCATTATTCAAATGTGGGGGGAGGATGGTATACTATGTCATATTAGTGGGGGAAAAGCTTTAGTACGGGTAGTAAAACATGAATCAACCCACAATCAAAATGCATTGATGCTCATAATCAACCCTGGAAAAAAACGTCAAATTTCTCACAACCACTAATTTTTAAATTTCTCACCAGATGCAGGATTTCATGCGACTTGGAAGCGCATGGGGAGTTGCATGGTTTTTCAGGGTCAGGGGTGCTCATAATCATGTAAAAGTCAAGTTAAATTAATTTGGAATCAAATTATGTGAAGTCCCTTCCGATTGACACAGATAGCTACCCTATTGGCATATGAGATAGTCATTTTTTAAATTTTTGTTGACACTTTCAGAGAGTAAATGTCCCACCCCAGGCTGTGATGGAACTGGTCATGTGACAGGTCTCTATTCTCACCATAGAAGGTAAGTGAGGTTACCTCTCAGCTCTCTTATTTACAGGGCTATAAAATATCGTATCAGATTGCTGATTATCTCCATACAGGGCTATAAATTATTGACCATATTGTTGGCTATCATGATACAGGGCTATAAAATGATCATATTGTTGGCTATCGCCATACGGGGCTATAAAATATTGATCATATTGTTGGCTATAATGATACAGAGCTATAAAATATTGATCATATTGTTGGCTATCATGATACAGGGCTATAAAATATTGATCATATTGTTGGCTATCATGATACAGGGCTATAAAATATTGATCATATTGTTGGCTATCGTGATACAGGGCTATAAAGTATTGATCATATTGTTGGCTATCATGATGCAGGGCTATAAAATATTGATCATATTGTTGGCTATCGTGATACAGAGCTATAAAATATTATATCCTATTGTTGGCTATCATCATACAGGGCTATAAAATATTGTATCATAGTGTTGATTATCACCATACAGGGCTATAAAATATCATATCATTGTTGGCTATCGTGATACAGGGCTATAAAATATCGTATCATATCATGGCCATCACCATACAGGGCTATAAAATATTGTATCATATTGTTGGCTATCGCCATACAGGGCTATTAAGTATCATATCATATTGTTGGCTATTGTGATACAGGGCTATAAAATATTGTATCAGATTGTTGGCTATTGCCATTCAGGGCTATAAAATATCGTACACATATCGTGAACTGTATCAATGTATTGGCAAATTATGACATCCTCGCATTAATAAAACTTAATATACTATAGTTTGATACTTTATAGATATCAGTCAATTTTATAGTTTTTATAACTTGAAAGTTGTTGTCCAAACATCAGTTCATTTCACGGAAAAAACTGAAGAGATTCGTACCACGTGATTTTCATTTACATGTTTTCTCGTGTAAAATATCCTATGCCGAACATTTTCAGTTCATTATATTGACAAACATTACTGTGCATGGGCAGTTGGGAACACAATAGAGTCATCCATTTTCAGTTGTTATATAGTGTCAATCTGTATTTATTAAATTCACCATAAATTGTCAGGGTACCTTCAACTGAAAATTCTAACAGATAAAAATACTGCAGATGATTTTTTGGACAAGCTTCTGACCTCCAGACATGCGACTTTACATGATTGGATAAAATAGATATCTCTCATCCAATCAGCGCTACGGAAAGTCACACACTGCTGGCCGGTCTGTTGCCACCTAGCTTGTCCATAAAAGAAATGACGTAGGGTCACTGCCTTGGTCTATCTTTGAGCACACAATGAGTATATTACGTGCAGTATTCATGGAAACATTTTTTGGAGAATAAATTAAAACCCAGTTTGTGTGACGGTTCACCTTCCGTCTTTTATAAAAGTATGGCTTTGTTGATACTCAGTTTTCTTTTTAACATTCAGTTTTTTGGCTCTGAAAACAAACTATATTGAGTTTTTGGCAGGCTATATTCAGTTTTTTTTATTAATGAATACTTAAATTGTTGCTATAATGGTTAACTTTTGTTCCCTAAATAGTTTATCTGGATGCCCAAGAAAGGACAAAGCAACAGCAGAAAGTAAGTTTTTTACTTGTTCTGAATAATTGAATAATTATTTAAGTCTTGGTGAATTTCTCTGCATTTGATGCTTCAAATACTGAGTTTCAACTGTACAGTGTTTTTATTGCTACACCTCATCAGGTTGAATATTCCCAAAGGATGCAAGTATGGGTGTCCTAACAATAAGAGACACTCAGTTTCAGTCAAATTTGACATGGGAAAAATAAAAATGTTGATTCGAGACACCTTCGCCTTGATTTCCAGCTATCTTAGTGTAGAGCTATTTATTCAACTTCCCCAGGTCACTGGGAAGAAATATTTCCAACTGACTGATAATCTAGTTGTAGGGATTTATTGTTTTGTTAAAAGTTTATTCAACTTTTTGTTACAGTTTTGGCCTTGCATGACACTGTCTTGAGGTGAGTTCATTTACTTCTTCTCTTTGAGGGTTGGGACGGAGCTACCTGGTGCTCTCATCTGTTTGTGATGTGTTATGTTTTGATTGATTAAGAAGAGGGTTGGGAGGGAGCTCTTGCTGCCCTAGTGCTCTCATCTGTTTGTTATGGGTTATGGATTGATTGATTGATTGAGCAGAGAGTTGGGAGGGAGCCTCCTGGTGCCTTGGTGAGGCTCATTGGACTGGTATGCGAGTGAAATACTTTGAAGTACTGTGTTAATTGCCAATCAAACACACATAATCATATGTAAATTTGGTAATAAGACCAGCAACTCTGATGTTAAGTCTGCATTTAAGTGTTGAATAAATTCTGATATGATGGGCTCCTGGCTTAGTAGTTAGTGTGTACTTCGATGTACTGCTCACCGTATGAGTGAGTCACAGGATGTGGCACAGTTTGAAATGGACAATCTGTCCTCATATAAGTGAAATACTCTTTAGTGTGACGTTTTGATGAGGGTGGTTTTTGACATGTTTCTCAATACACTTAACAGATTGGTAAAGGGAAAGGTAACTTAAATTTTTTTATTGCATATTTTCAAAGACAACAATCTGTATTGCACTTGCAATCAAATTAGCTAAGCCATTAATGAGTTAATTTAAGAAGCAGAAATGACATTGTTAAAAAACACAGAAGTTATATCATCTAGGGTTGACTGTCCCCTACTGCCTGCACTGGTTTCATCCCCATGAGAAACAACAACAACAAACAACCGCTTGTACATATGTATCAATCTGATACTAAAAACAGATTTTTAAAACCACATGTCAGCTTTAAACATTCTAAACGTATGTGTTACTTAAAGAGCTATTTTGATATGTATACAACGGATTAACATTCATCATTGCGCTTGGATGACCTAGTTTGTGTTTTAGCCGTGTTATTGCAGATACCTTCCAATGCATCCATAAGCATAGTCACTCTGGTGACCAACTGTGATTTTGACTTCAGTCCCACTTGTTAAATTAAGGACTGCTTACTCAAATGCAAGTGCAATACAGATGTTTGTCTTTGAAAATATGCTATGAAAATAGTTAGTTTAGCCGTAAAAGCAGTGGTTGTCCCATTGGATGGGAGTTTCCTGCACTGATAGCATGTTAACAAATTGATTAAGATCTAATGTACGTATTGCAGGTGTCCCACCCCTGGCTGTAACGGCAAAGGGCATATTAGCAGCAACAGAAACTCACACAGAAGGTATGTATCTTAAATGTTTCACAGACACTTTGAAAGAGATTCCTGGTGTTATGGGCAACACACAGTTGATCTATTCTGATAGCTATATATTGTGTCTTTGGATTGTGTATAATAGTTGTCAGTGATGTCATGGAAGTTTCCTGTATCCCATTGGATTGCTGTATAAGTCTGGCTCAATATCACCTATCAAACAAACTTAATTGTTTCTATTCTGTGTGGCCGAGGATGATTGATGGGTGATTTCCATCATCGTTTCAGCTGGCATATCACCATTTCAGTAGGCATGTCACCATATGACAGAAACCTGCAAACTGAAATCAGGCATATTATCATTACAGTTTCTGCCAGTCTAAACATTTAAGGCACCAAATTAAAGAAGAATAACATGCCTCTACTATACTGTTTTATATTAGACTCTAATTTGTTCTATTTCATTTAATCAATAATATGAATGATTTGATATTTAAAGGTTTTGTAACACAAAGAGAGTTGACTCTTCAATCACACACTCTTTGTAAAGTGTACACTGCATGTGAACTGGCTGCCCTCATGAAAGGATGTTAATAATTATTTTTATGAGCGAGTCACATGTTGTGGCTCTGGCAATCGTGGGCGTGGTTTTTATGAGGTTTCCTCCCGGTGTCCACCGTAATAAGTGTGTGAAGTGGACAATCCGTCGTCATATAAGTGAATTACCCTTTAGTATGACGTTAAACACCAATCAAACAAACAAATAATTATTTTTATTCTATTGTAACCTACTAGATGTGAGTTGTAAACTCTACTTACTGTTCTTGAGTGCTTATAGTCTTAGCTGATTGATTAAACTTGCAGTTCTAGGATTGTTCAATTGGCTTTGAACGTATCGACCCATAGTATTGAAAATTGAAATCATGTTATTAATTAATGATTAAAGTTTTATGTGTTCAGTTTGTCTGGATGCCCAATTGCTGCTATGGGGAAAATGGTCTCGCAACAGACAAAAAAACAAGGTGAGTTTTTTTTATATTTTACATTTAGCATTGATCAATCTAAACCCATGCAAAGGCCCTCAAAGAGAACATCATATAAATCCATTTAAAAAATGTCCTGTTTATGTACAGATGAGTTATCTCCCCTACATCAATACAAAATCTATAAATTATTAATAATAACTTATGTTTGAAAGACTAAAGTAATTATATTGATTTTAGCTCATCTTCCCACAACTCATTAAGCATTACATTGTCCATTGAGAGACAATAATATCAAAACATAGTATATTGTATTCTAGAAAAAGAGAAATGTGAAAGTGTAGTTCTGTGTCCTATCTGGCTACTTGTTTCACTTTCAGAAAAGTGATTTATTGTTTAATTTCAGTGAAACACTCTACAAAAGCAAGCAGAGATGAGACCTCTTAATTTATAATTATTTTAATAAAAGTAATTTTTTTGGTTGAGTGAATTAAGTTCTAACTTAATTCCAGGGCACCTTGTTCCAGACCAATCAAATCTATTCTCAAATGATAAGTCAATGCTGACTAACCAATTGTGTTATCTGGCTGGGGGAGAACTGTTAAGGATGAATGTAGTTTTTTGGGCCGATATTGACTGCCCTTTGACTAAGGGCAGTTTTTATACGAGAGTAGGAATGCTGTCTTTACTCAGCACTTTCAAACATTATAGAAATGCTTCACATCTTGGTTGTGCTAGTGTCCATTATTGCTGAAATACATGGCCCTTGTAAGATGAAATACCCTTAAGCAGGACATAAAACACCAATCAGTTTTTTTGCCCTGATATTAACCTTGTCATATAGCAAGGGGAAGGGAGATAACCCATTAGCCTATTAACAGGTTAGTATCTAACTTTAGACACAAAGAAATAGCCTATATTCTTTGTTTTATATAAAGAAAGAAATAACCTGTGGGTGCTTTGGTCATGGTGCTATTTTTATCGGAGTATCAGAATTTGAGCATTGTGTCACAGATCAGGCCTCGGAATTTGACACGAACAAACCAATCGTCCCTTTGTCTATTACACAAAATGAAAATGGGCAGGACAAAAAATTAATTACATGAAAGCATGCTGCAGAACGGTTAGTGATATGAATTTATCATATCTGTTACTACAATAAAATTCATTTAACTTTTTTCTCTTGCATCTGTTTTGAAAAAGGAACAGTGACCTCTGTCCAAGCACACAAACCATGCCTTCAAACAAAGCAATCCCTGCTTCAAGGCACAGCGAGTGCAAACAATTTTGTTATCCTCCGTCATTGGATGCTGACACTAGGCTACAATAAACTGATTGCTGCTTGTTTGTTTCGCAAAATAAAATCTTCATTTTAAAAAACACTGACACGTTACTTCATCTTGAAATATTTAAACTATTATTTGAAATACTTTCGAAGATCATATAAAAATCCATTTAGGCAACTCACAAATATTATTAACTATCAAATATATTTAAAATTTTACTTGGTCAGTTGCTTGGCCTGCAGTTCCCCATTCTGAACGAACATGCAACAAATGTTAAATATAGCCTTGGTAGGGTGACCAGGAATTAGGTCAGTTTTACAGACTTGTATTATACAATGAATAGAGATACATGTCCAACATAAATCTTCATAAATAAAAGGCCTGCCTCTGAATAACAAATAATATGGAATCCGTATGACGTCTTATCTTGCCAAAAAACATTGTCCTTTCCAAAAAATTTATTTTTCTAGTTTTTTGCCTATTGTGTGAAACTTTTATTCACCTTTAATTTGAGAAAGAGTAAAGGATTTTGCAAAACCCCCACCTCAGTGTGTGTCTGGTATGACAGCCATCGAAAGGAACTCTGCTGCAGTGAAACAGTTGTTCAACACAGCTGGTTGTCTTTCATCCAATAAAATATACATGTACTGCATGGTACAGGGCCTAACACCCACAGCCTTGCCAGTGTGTTTTCACGCTTTGATTCTGTCTAGAAGTCTTGCAATGACATGCAAAGAACAGGTGTGAAAACAGTCCCAATGTTAAATGCTTTCAATTAACACATAAGGGATGTAATTTTGGATTAAAGTACACATATAGTAAGTTGATCTCAGTTATGGATGTAATTTACTCATGTCCAGCTCATTTTTTCACCAGTTGTGCATCTAGTTTTAAATAAATGAGATCTGACATAGAATATAATAACCATCTGGAACGAAATCAACCAAAAAGGTACCTTATAACTTCTAGCAGTTGGGACAGAGAAATAGGCTTTACCACAGGGGGTCTTACATGTTATTTATGTGGACTGTCCCAAAATTAGAGTGTCCCAACTTTTAAAAGTTATAGGTTTTTTTTTTTTTATTGCATTCATGTACATATAAATTTGAAACTATACATACTGTAACTGTCTTACGGGAACGATCAGTAAAGCAAATATTTTGTGTCCAAACTGACCGATCAGTTACATGAGCAAAATAACCAAGAACAATTTTTCGTTTACGCTTGGGAAGTAAATTTCGAGGCCTGCAGATTGGGGGAACTTGGCGTCAAAGAACATGTTAAAGACTAAATGTTTTTGTATTTCCAGTTGAGCATAAACCTGTTTTTTCAGTGGCTGATAACTTTCTGGATTCTATAACTAACCCAGAGTGTAAGACAATGTTTAGACTGGAAATGTTGTATCCTATTTCATTTAGGCATTTCAATGTTTGTACCTTATTATAATGCTCCTTAGTTTCCCATACAAATGACAGCTCACTGGTTTTGGACTCCTCTCTATATGTAATGTGTGAAGAAAACATTATGGTACATTTTTTAAATACAGTAATGTTTTTGGTCACTATGTTGATTTCCTCTAAAGGGACAAAATTGAAATACATGTTTTGTATGAAAACAAAGTCAAGATCTGGTGACTAGCTGTCATGTATGTGAAACTAGAGAGAATTGAATTGTAGCTTTATCACATCATGTCCATCTGGGTCTTTAGGTGCAATTGTTTTGCTGCCATTCTTTTATCTATGCGTTTCATGAACAGAATCCTTTTTAAGAAGTGGATATGTGATCAGCTGTATACTGAGGTTTTGCTGCTGTGTTTACCGCACTAGCCCCCAATTCTCAGAGAAAAATTCCAGCTACATCTTCAGTTCAGACCTGAATTTAATACTTGGTTACCACTGAGAAGTTTAGCATGTACAAGAGGGAAATTACTCTCGTATTATTGATCATGGATGTATTACTTACAATGGCTTCTGTTCCTCTGAGATTTTCTTTTTATTTTTCTGCTGGCTTTGTGATATTTTGATTTAAGTTATTGACGTTGTGTTTTTCTGTTGTCTTTGGGTTTGTCCCACCCTAGGAATCCATCTTGTTGTCATTCCTAAAGAGGATGATCCACAGAAAGCCGTACTTGCCGCATGTACAGAAAAGGATTTAATCAAACTAGCCCTACAACAGCCCACCATGCAGGGTCTGTATTCAACACCTCTTTCTGGCTCTTCCTTACCTCAACTTCATAAAAGTTTCTTTTATTAAATGTAAATCTTTTTTTAAAGATTTTAACCCGCGCTTTGATGGCAGCCAACAAACCTCCTATTTAATTGACTCATTTCTGAATCAACATTGAATCAGAAAGTAAAATTGTAAATATTTTAACATTATTGGTCAAGAATATTCGATCAAAATTTGATAGAATCAGACCTGGGCCCATTATAATAAAGCTACTCAAGTATTTCTTAAATTCCCTCAAAAAATAGCTAATTTTCAAAAATTTTAAATACATAAACAGCATTTTCCTAAACTTTGTATGATCATAAATGAGAGGGCCCTGGTCAGAGCTAAGTAGATAACTTCTATCAACTTGTTAGTCCCCAATATATAAAGCCTTTTATTTCATCGTCATTTGGAAATTCCTTTGTTTTGCTTTTGTGTGTTTGTGACAGTTTTCTCAGTTTATTTACTTTTTTTGCCTTCATTAGCGTTCATTGAAGTGGGATGTTGTGCTCAAGTTTATTTTGTGATTAATTCTTACGTCTGCACAATAGTTAATGGTGGATTAATTGTATTTTAAAATCAAAACTATTACATTTTACATGGTTTAAAAGATATACACATATAACTTTAAACGCTTTTCTATTATTATCTTCTGTTGTACAAGAAAGGAAACTGAGATGAAAATTATAAAAGAGTCAGTTAAAATGATCATAAATCACTTTTTGTCAAAGAGAAAATGCTTTGTTAGTATGCAGTCTGATAATGTGGTTATATGTCTGTTGCAGGTTCAGATCGTGTCTTACGACCAATGATTCTGACCAAACAGTTAGAGTTACAAGGTTATGATAACTTTCCACCCTGTGTCTCCACCTCGACACCCCGTAACAACCTGGTCAAGGAGCTGGAGAAGTATAACAGGACTGAAACACAAGGTGGAGCAGATAAAGGTGGGGCTGCTGCTGTCGCTGCTGCTTCAGCCTTGGCCAAACAAACTTACGTACCTAAACCAAAGGAGAGTGGCATTGAGCGGCCGAATATCCTCAGTAAACGACCACACTTTAAGCCACAGTATCGCTATGAGGCTAATGCGCCAACAGTGATGAACTTATCGACAAAGACGACAACCGGACCTGTGCTAGGCGAAGACTTATCCCAGAGCCTTGATTTAAGTGTGAAACGAGTACCGACACCAGAAGCGAAGAGCTTTGCACCTAACTATTCCACCCAGGAGCATCTCATCATACCAACCATGTATAACACAAGCCACCTATTGAAGCAGGAGCCAGGTTCACCTGTACAGCAGATTTCGGCACCATCAACCCAGCCCTCCCCACTCTCAAACACACTCCCTTTAACTCATGTGCCCCGTCCCGTCTCATTGAATGTCCCACAGACCACTGGACTTACAGATACTATGGATCAAAACGCTGAAGTGTAGGTCAAACAGAATATTGTAATCATGTTGTCATTATTCCCAAATGTAACCTCATCATACAGTCATTTTATTTCGTATCATGAAAACCATTAGATTCCTCCTGTAAGTAGATCTTTAATGGTGAACTCTTTAAACAGGATATAGAATTTTGTGTGTGTTGAAATGCAGAATTACGTCATTAGGCCAATCGATCGTTATAATAGAAGGCAGGCAGGTTGATGTTAGTAATATTCCAATGTTAACATCAACATTTTTGATTGACGTCAAAGGTGTACAACAGATATATCAGTTTTATTAATATTACATCGGAGTCAACAAGTTTTCACTTTCTAGAGAAATAACGTTAAAAAAAATGATTTGAAATCATTTTAATTTGCCATATATGACTCATATACTGTACACCTGCTCACCTAAATGTTGAATCCAGAAAGTCTAGAATTTAAACAGTAAATTTACACAGCCCTCTCGCAAAGGGCAGTAGTATGACATTACAACAATTAGTGTTGTTATTCATTCTTGGAGGATACTGTCATTATATAATTAAAAAACCTTTTAATATTAAGCACAAATCAATCCATTTATCAATAATCACTAAAAAAAAATTGTGGAAAGATCATTGCTCAAACTTAACTTTCCGTGGCCTGGATGCAATTTTTATCCTAATTCCTGTTTAAAAAATTGATTGTTTTCAGTCGAAATAGCCTATTAAGAGTTTAAAAAAACATGGCTTATATTATGGTGTTTACAATTGTTACATTTTCTCTTTTGGTTACATTTTTTCACTGTTATCTGTTAAGGTTTTTTTGTTGTTGAACAAATCAGTCTTTTAATTTGATAATGACTGCATTTCCATACTTTTCGGTAATGTGTGTATAACATGCTCTATATGATGGTTTTCTTAACACTGTTTATGACTTTTCAAATCACCCGGTAGTGACAAAGCATAGTAAATGCATTAAGGTTTTTTTTATGACTATTTCATGGTACTTATGACTACACTTAAAAAACAAGAAAAAACATTTAAGTAAGAAACATTACACTTAAAAAGCTGGAAGATATATCACCACAATAGAATTTAAATTTTTTTTAATAATTAGCATGGTAACTTTACTAACCTAGAATTGAACTTGATATATGGAATGGTTAATTACTGATTAAAAGTTAAATATAATGGCACACCTGGTCCATTGAGAAGCAAGTGACTAATCTCTTTAACATGATAAGGCATAAATATTCACTTTTAAATAACCGATTAACATTATCCAGTCACCGGTTGATTAAATAATGTCGTCTGATTAGACTGTTATGCTTGGATATTTCAACAAATTTGGACAATATACATCTAGCAACATAACGTTTTAACTATGTTTGAAACCTGTGACTGGATAAGTTAGAACATCAATCCATTTTTAACCTTCTGGATACCCTTAGATTTGTACTAATTGTATAATAATAATAATGCTTGAGTTAACGATTGCTCTGACCTCATAACAGGACTAGCTGTATGTCACCACCACTAACACCCCCTCGTCTTAAAGATTGCAAAGAACTGCTCCAGTGTCCAACCCCAGGCTGCGATGGCACTGGCCACATCTCCGGCAATTATGCCTCTCATCGCAGTTTATCCGGCTGCCCATTGGCTGATAGAGCCTCGGTTCAAGCAAACCAAGTTGAACAGAAGTAAGTATCGAGAAATCATTCAGTGTTGTGGCCATTTCGTTGTTCTCTTTTGTTCCTGCAGCGGTTTTGAGTTTGGTGTTTTATTTTTCATTTTTATTAGCCTTCTTTTTATATAATAGGGTTATTGCTGTTGTGGTTTCGTTGGTGTACATTTTGTTCTTATAGAATTTTCCCTTTTGATCATCATCAGTTCATCTATCATTCCATTTTCAATGATTATTGTTTTTTTCCTATCTGCTTTCTTCTCTTAAAGACCAATACTGCTTCTATTTAACCTCTCTCGATTTCTAGGCCCTTCTTAGGGTAAAAGTTGTCAAGAAATGCTATTGTAAGCTCTATCTCCATGATCTTTGTTTTCATAATTTTTTTTATTTTTAAGTTTTAAACAATAGTAGATGTTGTTTTTACTGCATATGGTCGCCCACAGTGTACATGAATGTTGTTCGAAAACTCTTTTAAATTTAATTTTATAACAAAAAAAATCTTTTTTGTTAACATTAGTTTTTGTGTTTTGTGTCTAAAGTCGTGACCTTTGACGGTACATGTGCTAAAGAATTTGTTTAACATTTGACTATTTTAGATACCCGTGGTTTGCTGCAAGCCCATCTCCTTTGATGTGAGCATAATTCTCTGACTTTATCACTGCTCCATTCAGTTTTTTCACAAGTTGTTCTTTACTAGTTTTTCTTATTTCGGAAAATTATTTTGGATGAAGTACCGGTCTTCTTGCCACAGTAAAATATTTTAAATAATAACAGATATTCTCAAAGTTGTCATTTTTGGGTTAATATAAAAGTTGGCAAGACCAGAATATAAAAACAGAGGGGGGAAGGGGGGGCAGTTGGACCATTTGTTGCCCTAATTCGAATGGCTTGGTATGTACTGCACATGTTTTTTTTGTATTGTTAAAAAAAGCAATTGAATTTACATTGTTACAGATTTTTTAAAATTAAACCAGTGAACTATTTCTATAAAGTACTTGTACACTGTTTGCTCACCGGAGGACAATGTGGCTTTACCATAGGGTTTTCTACTTAGCTGTTGTCATTTGGTTATGTTTCTTACCTATCAACCCCTCATTATTATAATTCTCTCGTTGAATTTTTTAAAAAGAAGTATTTGTGAAGTTTGCCAACATAAATCTCATTATGTCAGAAAAAATTATTTCCTTTATTGGTACATGTTATATAATTTGCAGAATTAATGATAATATTTTTATTTACTTTCTAAACTATAAAAAAAGTTTGTGGCTGTTCTAAATATCTGGAGAGCTTATTGGTTATTAAAGCAGCTGATGTAAGCGTGTTCCGCTAGCTTATGTTACTAAAGCATGTCCTAACCTTACTGCATGACCCCCTCCCACAGATGCCCCACCCCAGGCTGTGATGGTTCTGGCCATGTAACTGGTAACTATACCTCTCACCGTAGCTTATCAGGCTGCCCTCGAGCGGCCAAGCTTAAAAGGATGTTGGGGAAAGAAGGTGATCAGAAGGAAGACGAGCCCCTTAGGTAAGGCGTGACAGTCATGTTATCTCAACCGTTGTCATTGTTGTTCCCCTGCGCTTTAATGTCTTGTCTGTGCAATTCCACTTTCATTCAGTTATTGCAAAGGTTTCTTTCTGTCATGTTGTGATTTCTTTTCATTTTCATCTTCATCAGTTGCACTGTTATATTTCATCATCTCATCTCCTAGTAGTTCATATTTCGAGGGAGGTTGTGCCACATTCTGTCTCCACACTGAGTTTGATTTTTGTTCTCTTTTTCCATTTGACTAGCAAAGCAGTTTTATCAAAAACTTTGCATGAGCCTAGATTCTAATTTTAACTATGCACCAATTTTGTCTTACCTTGTTCACTTTGCCGTAATTAGACAAATATTTCTGCACATGGTAGTTTTTTTTAAAATTGTGTTGTACATGCATTTGCTCACCAGTAACACAGATTAGTTATGCAGGTCACTTTTGTCCTCTTATTTTTATGTCTGTCCGTTCTTGAATAAATGCAAATAAGTAAAATAAATAACAAATAAACCAGATAAAAACTCCAGGGACCGTTGTATTACTAATTATTTTGAGAAATGCAGTGATTTCAACAATAGCATAAAATAGCGAAACTTAATGTACCTTAAGGCGTTCAGGGTTCAATTTTTTCTTCGAACATGTGATTAAGTTTTGACACAAAAATATTATAACATTTCACTGTAACAAAAAAACAACAACAAAACAGTTAGCAAATAGTTGTTGGCAGTGGTTCACAAACTCTTTGTAACAAAGGAAACTTTTGTTTCCTGCTGGAGGAAACTTCTTGTCAAACTGGTGCTCTCTGACCAATTGAGGGAAACAAAAGGCTAATTTATGGACGAATTCTCTAGCCACTTGCTTGAAGCGCTATTAAATTAATCCAAAATAAGGGGACATCCTGCCATTAGAAAGGCTAAGTGGAATGACCCACCTATTTAGCTGACAAACCATATGAGTATATAAGTATGACCTCAAACCTAAGTGGAACCTAGATTTTATTTACAATCATAGGGTTAATCTATTGAGACCTGCAGCCAATCAGAAATACATCTAATGTTCACAAATATATCCATCTAAATCCACAATGATTACTATACTTACATCAACAATTGTTGAAAGTTTCATGTAAGCATTTATAAATTTTGTAAAGTAATGACAATTTTTTTTTTTTTAATTAAAAAAATAATAAAGCATAACATCAGCTGCATTACATCAATACCGTTTTGCATTTTGAATATGGTTTTTGCCTCACCGGGTGATTTTATTATTACATCAATAAAATGCAGTAACTTTTGTGTATTTTTTGTTATTAAATATTTACCTATATAATGTGACAGTAAGAATAATACCTTACCTAGAATATAAATCAGCTGTGTTTTAAAAGGTAACACTTTTCTTGAACCATGGATCATTTACAATTTATATATGGGTCAGTTGTTATGTTTTGAAGTGATTGTTACTTGCAAGTGCAGCTTTTCTTTGACCAAATATTTTTAGATTTTCAAACTTAACAGGATTAAGATTTTTGAAATGGTCACATTGTGTTTTCTCCACAACTGTGAATGTGTAATCATTATGCTACAGTCATTTCTATTGTATGACTCAGTGTTGTTGAATGTTAACAATATGTCTTTTTTTTTATTTTGACAATAAAGAGAACTGCACTTTATTTGAGTTTTGTTGATTTATGTTGTGTTTTGTATTATTTATTTTTGTTTGGTGTTGGGTAAACTGACCTGGATTCCCTGTAAGTTCCTGTTATTATAAATGTTGAAATCCACACCAATGATATCTTTGGTTTACATGTAAACTTTCCAGGGGACTAACCACTTGGCTGCTGTTTTTTTTTTTGGGGGGGGGAGTTGTCTCGTGTTGCAATCTGCAGCAACACAAATTTGTTTTGTGATTTTATCTTGCACTGTATGCACAAGGTGTGCCTA
Organism: Mopalia muscosa; assembly: GCA_031763545.1. NCBI lineage: Eukaryota > Metazoa > Mollusca > Polyplacophora > Chitonida > Mopaliidae > Mopalia > Mopalia muscosa. Next base: position 19,906 of record JARFOD010073419.1, read on the forward strand.
TCATATAAGCCTTGTTATGTTTTGTCGTCGGCGACGTCAACATGTTCTTTACCATCAATAAACAAGTGGCTAGGAGTAACCTTCCGAGCGCTGTCAGAGCTAAGGAGTAACCTTCCAAGCTCTGTCAGAGCAAAGGAGTAACCTTCCAAGCGCTGTCAGAGGTAAGGAGTAACCTTCCAAGCTCTGCCAGAGCTAAGGGGTAACCTTCCAAGCATCGTCAGAGCTAAGGAGTCCCTACCAAGCGCTGTCAGAGCTGAGGGACAACCTTCCAAGCGTTGTCAGAGCAAAAGAGGACCCTTCCTAGAAATGTCAGAGCTAAGGAGTCCCTTCCAAGCACTGTCAGAGCTGAGGAGTAACCTTCAGAGCTAAAGGGCAAACTTCAAAGCATTGTCAGAGGTTAAGGGCAAGCGTTGTCAGAGCTAAAGGGCAACCTCCCAAGCTCTGTCAGAGCTAAGGGGTGACCTTCCAAGCATTGTCATAGCTAAGGAGTCCTACCAAGCGCTTTCAGAGCTGAGGGACAACCTTTCAAGTGTTGTCAGAGCAAAGGAGGACCCTTACTAGAAATGTCAGAGCTAAGGAGTTCCTTCCAAGCACTGTCAGAGCTGAGGGGCAACCTTCAGAGCGAAAGGGCAACCTTCAAAGCATTGTCAGAGGTTAAGGGCAAGTGTTGTCAGAGCTAAAGGGCAATCTTCCAAGCGTCAGAGCTAAAGGGCAACTTTCCAAGCATTGTCAGAGCTAAAAAGTAACCTTCCCAGCACTGTCAAAGCTAAGGGGCAACCTTCCAAGCGCTGTCAGAGCTAAGGGACAACCTTCCAAGTGCTGTCAGAGCTGTGGGGCAACCTTCCAAGCGCTGTCAGAGCTAAGGGGCAACCTTACAAGTCCTGTCAGAGCTAAGGGGCAACATGCAGCTGATGTATAGCGTTCCGTTTGTCTTGAATTGTTGTCAGTGGAGCCGTCCGAATTTTCGTATGACTCCCGTCACTGTAATATCCCAACCTATACAAGGACAATTCTTTTTCGTTTTTAATTGTGCCTCAATGAACACTCCTATATGCAAACATATTTGGCTTTTCCTTCACGCAGATTGACCCATCATCAGTGCAGGCCTGTTGTAGTTTTGCCTTCACACAGATTAGCTGTTCATCAATGCAGGCCTGTTGTAGTTTTGCCTTCACACAGGTTGACTGATCATCGGTGCAGGCCTGTTGTAGTTTTGCCTTCACACAGATCGACTGATCATCAGTGCAGGCCTGTTGTAGTTTTTCAGAAAATGTTGTTAAAATTGTCACCAATTTTTAGATTCCCTTACCTTTACATTAAAATGTTGTTTGAACTAACCATTTTGACATGCACATGTATTGGTTTTAGTGCCTCCCCCTTTTTTTATTGGCGATTTGACACTTTTATTACTAAACATCCCTGACACTTATTATTTGTAGATGTCCGATACCAGGCTGTGATGGTACTGGTCATGTGACCGGTAAATACTTATCTCACCGCAGGTATGCTATAAATTTGCTTATAATTTTGTTGTTGATTTCTA
>JARFOD010073430.1:0-21444 GCA_031763545.1 Mopalia muscosa
CAGATATTGCACCAATATGGTGATGAGCAACGTAATTTATATTAATTGTATCTTTGAAAAAATAAAACTGTTATTAAACATAATAAATTAATGGTGATTTTGCTGTTATTATGAGCATATTTTAATAACAAAAAGGATTTTAGTGTTCTCTATATCTTCACAAAAGACATGTGGCGTACAACATACGTTTTGAACATCTTATGTTTATATGTTTTTCTTTTACATTGGATACACTCTGTCACTTTGTAAATTTGCTGTTTGCTTTATTGCAAAGACGAAATAGTTTACTACTATATAGGGCATAGTCGGACGTCATGAGACAACCGATGCGTCATGAGAACCGATGTGCTGTTCCAAAAGTAATCATTCCACATGATCTTTAAATGTTTTTAAACAATTATATATGTGCTTTATTTGGATAAAAAAAAATTGGGACTTGTTTGTACTGCAAAAGAAAGTTGGTCTTCCTATTTCATATATTTGCGACCATAGTGAGTTAAGGTGGCAAAATAATTGCCGTCAATATATATAGTAGCACAGGTAGGAAAACGGTAAGTGCGAGTTAACCACAGTGTAATCCGAGTATTTAGACACCGCCTCAAAATCTGTATACAGCCTTACATTGATGAATGGGACTTTTAAGTATTCATATTTTCACAGATAAATCAAGCTTACACAGGGATTGTGCATTTTATGTTATTTGAGACAAGATTATCTCGATTTTTCCATATTATATAAGCTGGGCTGTCAGTCCCACTCAACAGACTGGGCGTTTATATGTTATACAGATGTTTATCTTTGCCATCACCGAGGTGCAGGAAAGCTTCCCAAAATAAACCAACTTTCGCTGAGCTTCACAAATGCAATAGACAAGAGAAAACCCATTGACCGCGTCCGAACCCCACAATCTCGTATCAGAAACGGGTTAGGGAATTTACAGCAACAACAAAAAAACGAGAATGTTCAAAACTCCAATTCTTTATAAATCTTAAATGATGATATATATGTCCAACTTAGAAAGTTTTGGATAAGTGTTTCTGTTAAATTCAAGTTCGAGTTCAATATGTTTTACTGGTTTTTACTATATTTGTCTATTGCACCCAAAGAAATAAAAAATAGTCCCCACAACTTAAAAGTGCCCTGGCTGACTCCTTCAAACAGATGCAAGGAATATCTTACAGCAGGGAAGGTCGTTGGCCTAATCTGCAGTGATTGGGATGGTATGTTGATGTTTGGTTAATTTAATACAAACCTCATGAAGTCGCCATGTAGCGTTGGTCTAAGGGGCTACAGCCGTCTGTTCAACATGCTCTTAAAATCAAACACAGCGGAAAGCTGAAGAGAGCCTCAGAGTCAGTTCAACAAACGAGGAGATGGAGGACCACACAGATCAAGTTTCTACAGCATACAATACTTTACTAGCTGTTTTCTCAATATAAGACTAACACTTATTCCGACGACCAGGCTTTAATCTATATAACGCTAATTAAGGCGTCGTGGCGTATATCATTTAGATTCTTTCAAAGGAAGGTTGATTGGAAAGATTAAAATTCTTTCTGTAAAGAAAAGTCAATAAAACATCCTAGTTTTCCTGGGTCTGCGAGACGAAACATAATTCAAAAATATATAGTTTTATTAATGTGTATGGTAATGTTTATTCATCTCTTTCCAAGCAAGACAATTAGCGTGTCGTGTCAAACAGTGGAGATAGAACAGTAAAACGCTGTAGCTGTACAGTGATCCAGTGACATGTAAATTTAGTGACATAAACTTTTCATAGTTTTATGGGTTACAGGAAAATGGTGTGTTAGATACACAAATAAATATTACAGTAAAAAGAACAATACGATTGTCACACCGAACCAGCTGCCTTAATTTTATCAGAAAAAATATCTTATGACCTATGGTATTTAATGCATTGTGCTCGAAGAGCTTCTTTTCAATTTAAATAAAATACATTTGAAATACTATGGTGCATATTTATACAAATTGTACATTCTAAAATCGAGAATTATCTTGTGTTTTAAAAAAGCGAAATTAAACCATAAATCACCGACCACAAAGCAACAAACATAAACGTAACAATTTCACATAATATAGATAGTTTTAATATGGATAATTAAGAAATATATTATGGTTAACCGTGGAATAATGGATAGGATAATGCACGGTTGTCGGGAGTTTTCCATTTTTTTGCATAAGAGGGGACGAAGGTGTCCATCAATCGTGAATAAGGGAGTTGTCCAATATTTGTGAATGAGGAGCCCATCTTAGGCGTATTTATTAATGTGTGTGTGTGTGGGTGTGTTTTTATTAAGTTAGGTATAATGTGCAGAAATATAATTACTTCTGTCCTGGAATTTGCTATAGTTAAGTACGATATGTTTCCGTTCATCTTCATCACTTTTCCTGAGTACTTTGATTTACGATAAAATTGTTATCTGACTTTTTTGTGTGCTATGTTACTTGACGAAAAACTAACCTTACACCTCAAATAATTTGAGGTCACATCATTTGGAACAACATACATGACAACAAATTTCTGAAGCGTACATTTTGACCAAGCTTACGTTAGATAACAAAAATTTAAACGTGAAACTATAAATGGAAAATTTTTTTTTTTCGAATCAGACGATTTGATTGGCTTTTCAACACTTACGTAATATAGTGTCGACTTACGACGCACATGGCCTACCATGGAGTTGCAACCCGGCTTGAATCGAACAACGAGAGCTGTGGCACAGGTGAACATATTTAGGTCAACGTGTCGCTCCCCGGCGAGAGCCACACGGGTAAAACGCAATCAAACGTACCCTACCCATGTTAAGCATTCAGCGTAGGTGATAAACTATAGAGTACATTGTGTAATAGGGCTAACGCGTGCAAGCTCTCTGCAGCTAACCTTTGCCAGTAATTGTAACTATTAGAAAACTGGCACCTCGGGATAATCGAAGGTAAAATTTGACGCCACTCTTTTCTCTGCATGTCTAGCGTACCCAAACCCCTAGTTTGACGTTACATTTTAGGAAGATTATCATTGGGAGTATCGGTCATCAAATAGTATGTACTCGCAATTCTCGGTAGGTACACCCGAACTTTGGGCTTACCACTGAAAGTCACTGATGGTGCTGTGGGTAAAATGTCACGCTGGGGTTTTCAAGACAAGTTTTATCTATATATTCTAACAGAGAAAGATATCCCAAGTTACTAAACATGTACAGAATGCAAACCATTGACGTGCAGTCAAAATGTACTAGTTCTTTGTCGGCTTTGTTCAAACAGAAACTGTACAAATATACAGAATAAAGTTATATCAGATTAATTTTAATATAGATTACGCCAGTGACACAACTGGTACATATGTGGCACAAACTTCCTCCATCCACTAAACAGACGGCACCAATTTTTAAGTGGCGGAAAATTAGGAATCCTTCCGTTTTAAAATCAGCTCTATCAAAAACTTGATGGTGTGTATTATTTGCTTCCTATAGTTTCCATTAACATTTATCAATGTTCACCTGGTCTCTTTTAAACCATCTAGATGCTGCCAAAATCGGTCGTATCGCAATTTCAGATGAGAAAAAATTGCAACCATACAACCAGTGAATAATAATATTTTGTATTGTCAACAAATGTTTGGTAAACATATTATATTCAGTTAGAATAAATGAGTGCATTTATTAAAATTTCCAGTGACAAGCTTAACATAATAGAGTAAGGTGACTACCCCCAAGAAGAACCGTACCCAGATGAGGGTTTGATAATAAACCGTAATATTGAGTCAATATGAATTATAAACGAGTACAGCTATCTTCTTTCGTTACAATATGTTAAAGGTGGGTTGATTGATAGACTGGCGTTGATGACAGCGTGCTCCGATGTATCTTTCTTGTTGGGTCCAACGAACGCGACATACTCTAACGGTAAATAGTAACACCAGTCATTGTCAATACATTCGTAGAGCCGTTGAAGTGAGAAACAGAAGGAAAATCCTACATTAATAATGATAGTTTAGACATGTTTAGTAATTATTCACAAAGAAAATAAAAATACGAAAATGTGAATGCGTTAGTATTAGCAACATCATTATAGCGAAGCCCTGTTGTTGCTGTTGTTGTTGCTGTTGTAAACTGTGAGACGAGAATTAAGCGTTCGCTTTCAAAATGCTTTAAAATACATTTTGATATCTAAATATATGACAAATTAATCCGGCTTTATATCTCAATCTATCCAATTTCAAAGCGTATTTTGACCCAAACTGTGTCGTAACTACTTGGTCGTCTTCATATATATCATTGTAGACACATTAATCATACGTTGATTGAAACGATATGATTTTATCACAAGATTAATGGGGAAAATGTCAGACTGGGCCTATCATCAATGACAGACTCGTCTTCATAAAAACTGACGGGATGTGCTTTCCATTGGTGCTATTTGATAAATAATTAAACTCTGTCGTTCCTATATATCTTTCTTTAAAACCGACACTGGTCATCAAAACTAGGAACATAGGATGGGGGTGTAATGTATTGAGTCGTGTTACAATGCTACCCTAATACGTAAACGCTTCTGCTTGCCAGTGGTTGATACCAGGAACCAGGCCAGCACCGATTATATTTACACGAACACCAATGTTATATACTTATTATCTGTTTCTTTTATACTGTGGGGATGTGTCTGACATTTCGCTTGCCATTTGGTGTGTTTACATAAGCCTCGGCCATGTGGTCTGAACGGTGCAAAAATCTGCAGCATTGCAGTCCCAGACAAAATAATGGAATATTTAACAGCATGTTATTTCGCGTCATATCAATAATACCAATATTCTAATTGCATTAAAAGGGTATTGGAAAGCAAAAATACTATTTAAGAAGTCGTTTCTGAATCATAATTTAAACGCAATTGTTTTGTTTATTTCAGTAAAGGTAACACTACAATACAACGGAAGGTGGTAGAACTAACGCAAATAATACTGTGTTTTTGGGATCTTAATTGGTCAAAGAAGAGCTTACATCGATGTCAAAATGCTTGCTGTACGCAAGCTGGTTTTAGTTACATTTATTTGTCACCTACCTGAGTAGTCTAGTTCCCATAAACCCCAGTTCTAAACAAGTCTCGGGAGTCGTTGCGGTGCTAGCCGGTGAGTGCCAGCCATAAGGCCCTAGAAACAGCAGCTATTGGAAGTATGCAAAAAATCCTAGGCAAAGAGGAGAAACTCTATCTGTTCTGCCGGCACACCATATATGTAACTCACTGCACATGTGCACAGAAACGTCACGGGTACAAGCTTCAGTGAGGCCGACTTCCTTAAAAAGAGCAGCCTGTATCCAATGGTAAAGGGGGATAGGCAACGCCAAGGGAAAACACTGCTGTCTGTTCTGACGATTTAACCTAGCAGGGGAGAGATAAAGCGATTAAACCCACAGACGTTTCAGTCTTTAAGTTTGGTAGATAGCGAAGACATGCGAAGCAGCGTTTAACAGCGGTAAAAACTCTCCCAGAAGTGAGCTGAAACTCATCTTCATACCCCTCATATGCAGTAAACATATTGAGGGTAGAGACTGCACAAGCCAACCAGCGGAACATAACACCATATGGATATCGCTTTATTCGAGACCCTCGCCTGTTCTGTAGAGAAGAACTAATAAGCCTGTCTAGTTTTCTCCGTGTACTGGAAAACTCATTGAAGTTCTACAGATACCACACACTGTTTTTTTTAATAGAAAAACGAGGTTATTTACTCTATCATAGAGCATACCGTATTTTGTATTGGAATGTTGCAAACTGAACAATTTGATATTTGATGTTCTTGCTGTTCTTTTAGAAATTTTTTTACTTTTGTACATATAAAGAAAAAAATGATGTCAGTTAATTTTGTCTTTGATATATTTGTCATTTGATGGATGACATCTAATATAAATCAGATGTTTTTTTTATTCTCTCATAACTTCTGGGTTTTAAGCGTAGAATAATATGTCGATACACAGCTATAGTGTAATTTTCGAGCAGTTGAGAAAAAGTATGCTTCATGGGAGCTCCATTTGGATTTAATATAGCACAGGAAAGCAATATTTAAGCGACCTTAGTGAATGCAAAATTTTGTGTTGTATTCACGGTTTTGACGGATGACGGGATATACCTATATACCTCGTAAAATATATACATTTATATGACTTTTGGCTAAATATTTCATCTGGTCATTCATTGCATGATAGATCATTGTAAAATACATATTGAAAAAAGAGCATCTAGATTATTCTCTCTCGAGGTAAAGGTTTAAAGAAAGACACAATTCCCTTCGTTTTCCGGATTATGATAACCATGTATGTAGGGCCTACTGAAAAATGTATAAACCTCTCTTATACCTATAATAGCGTACAAAACATACACAACTCCATAAAGGATCTACTTTCTAGCAAGCAGAAGTTCCTCTTTGTTATATCAGAAAACACACAGTTCTAATTATCTTCAGTTTATTCAAGTGTCGCTTTATAAACTTTATATTTAAACTTTATACCTGGATGGCCGTGTGTGCTAAATATTGTTGAAAGCATATACAACTGTTTTTATCGCATGGAATCGAGAAACCTATAAGTTAACCCATAACAACCGAAGATTAAGATCTAATAAGACACTTGTCTCTGAGGGTTTATCTGTCAACAGTATATTATAAAGAGTTAAAGAAATTCTCTATTCATTTTCAATAATCGCTAAACATATTTTGTGCTTATCTTGGTAACTAATAATTGATCAAATAAATGAACATAAATTTTCGATAGGTATTTGCTCATATATGGTTTTATTATTACATTTATTTGCTATACATATTTATTATCCCACGGGCACAATATGCTGGACGAATTATGCTGTCAAGGAGTACATGCATACCATTAAATGCCTTACGTTAGAGTTCTTTATCTCTGCTATCATGAAGCTTTAACTAAAGATATACAGCGTAAGAAGGAAGATAACTGTAATTTCAAGTTGAATATGTGGAATAATGAACATGTTATACGTGAAGTGCGATCCGTAATAGCCTAGCTCAGTGAGTGGAGATATGTTAGCTTTAAGTTCAACACTGATTTCCGTACACGTGACGGTGAACAGGGTTGGACAAGCTGAAACAGCCTCCATCAGTCCCAGTGTGTCACCGTTTTCGCGAGGTTATGTGCGATACCGAAAGAACCATCAATGGAAACACAAAACAGGTGCATTCTCTGATCACGGTGCAATTTGTAGTAACAACCTCGGGGGATTTCTTCTTCCTTCTTCTTCTTCTTTTTCTTCCTAAATGCAATAAATGGAGTGTTCTCAGGGGACTCGTCTTATTTGGGGAGTTTTATAGGTCTATTGTGTCGAACTTAATTTTTGACCAATCAAAAAGCTGTAAATAAAGGAGGGTCGAAACTAGATATCGCATCGAGAGAATGCGCCTTTACCGCGTCAGTACAACAGAGAACGCAGAACATACGCTTATTTAACTCATTATAAAACATATATTAAAAATAATAATACATTTAGAATTGATGGGATGTCCAAACATTTTTATGTGGTCGTTGTATGTGGTTAGAATAAATGCACACCGACGTCCTGAGAGTTGAAACTACAATGAAAAGTATACTATCTTAATACTGAGACAATGCTGCAAATTAGAAATTCAAAACGTTATTTTATTTTTAAACCAAGGTATACCGACATGTAATGCAATGTCGGTTTGGTGCCAATTTCTGCCTCATTTACGTGCTCTTTCTACAGTTTGTATTTTATTAAGATACGGTAATGCGTAAATGTCTAGTTAGCGTAGTATTTTATTGACTCATCCTCTGATGTGGTGTGAAGGGTTTCGACACAGCTCGGATCACAAAACACTCTGCTCGAATACCTATCCAGACAAACTAAGCCAAACTACGCTCTTGTTATGACAATCGATATACAAGCAAAACATACATTGTCATTCAACAGAACATCCAATTATGTAATTAGCCCGGGATAAAGTTCCAAAGGGTTAAACACAACATACTATGTTAGTGTTGTATTTTAGCTTGTTACAACAAGAGCTCGCGCGAGTCGCTATATACGTCCGGAAAAATCTTGCCACATGGAATATTCAAATCGCTTTCGAATAAAATCTACCAGGTGACGGCATCTTTAATCAAGATACACCACACAAAATCACGACTTCTTTTCACAAGGATTAATCATATGAAGTTTTATTCGAATTCCACAAGTTTTCAAGTTTATTAACATTTAACATTGATTTGAATTCCACAAGAAGTTTTCAAGTCAACAAACCATATTTAGACTTTGCCATCTGTAGTTGGACAAACACCAAAATCAATACCAAGCGACGTCTTGTCAAGTGGAAAACTCATTCAAAGTTTTTGGAAACCAAAAATTTGATGAAAGGACAGACAGACGGACCACATACCATATAATACGCCCCGTCAAGTGACGAGCGTATAAAAATTATCTGGGTTTGAATTTGATTGAAGGACTTCCTATTTTGCCTTTCTCCGTTAGCACCTTTTTTTACCCAAGCATAGTTTTAGCGTTTGATAAAACATGTTCCTCTAATCTAATCTAGAGAAAGACAATTTTTTTTAATTGGGGGAAGTTTGATTTATTATGAAAGGCTTATAGGCGAAGCAATAGAAATGGTCCAACTCAAGCCAATGTGTTGCTGTGAATATGACTGGAGTGATTTTAAAAATAAATAGACGAGAATGATATCTATCTTAAAACAAGTGCGTGCGATGGATAATCTTGTAATTGGTCCGCGGTGTAGGTTAATCGACGCACTTTGATGACAAGGATACGCCAATTAAGATGTTTTTTGTATTTTTGATTTGTTGTTTTTTCATTTTCATATATTTCGCAATCTGGTAACTTAAAAACGTTGTAAGTCATGTATGCTTTTTTTAAAATGTATTTCTCGTCATAACATATCTACCAAAGAATGCAGTAAACGAAACTTGGGAATCGTTCTATTAGGCCACTTTTTTCCGTTGTAAAGTAAGCGTTTCCTAATTACTGTGGATACCATGCAGATATCTGAGTTATATTTATCTGGTGATATACACAGGAAATAACTCTGCATTAAAGCTTATAGCTGTTAAATTCAAATCATATGAAGCCGACATGGTATGGAATGATAACCATGTGTTAGAATTGGTATCCTTTAGGTAACTGTTTTTTTACACATTGTAGTCGTTGTCAAAAGGCCAGTTCTTCGAGCTGTTCTTGTTATTACCATTAATTTGGTACTTCTCTGTCAATAATGTTGCGAAATGCATGAATGTATGCTCTAAATGTTGCCAGAATGTCGTATTGTGTGGTGAGAATATTTTTGCCCAGTGCACACGATTACTTAAGAACCTTCCTCAATGTATATAGCGAAATGAAAGCACTATATGACCGTTATAGCTTAATTCACAATATTCATGGTGTAAATGTTGAGAACAAGATAAGTTAAGAACATATCCACGGGTTGGCTTATAGTTGTGTTGGTTTTAAGACAACGGATGAGATTACATTGCAAAATCCGGATAATGATATGGCCGTCTTGCTGTTTCAACTATTCAACCTAACACTTGCGAAGAAAAGAGGTGGGATTGCGTTTCTTGAAATGGCGCAAAATAATATGGCTGCCTCTGTGTAGTTATACAATCTTCGTGTATGCATGTGTGTGTCATGAACATAACAACGGGAAAATAAATTATTAAATTATTTCAATGTTAAGATATAACTTGCACTTGCAATGATTGTTGTATTTGTATTCGACCGAATATCACAACGGAGTTTTGTGAGGGAGCTTCCCGTTGTCATCGTGCTCTCCGACCGCGAAATTTAAGACATCGGTTTGTGATGTATTTGTACTGTGTCCTGTAATGTCCTGTTTTTTCACGCCGTGCCTTTCCTTGTTGCCAAAGTGGTTTCCTTCCCCGGTTTGGCTGACATGCCTTCATGTGAGTGAAATTACTTTAAGTACGGCCCTTAACCACAATCAAACAAACAGACCAAATATCAGAGACCAGTAAGGCCGCCTTGGCATATGCTGCAATATTCCGCTTAAAAACAAATTCACATATAAATTTTTATTGTAGGTTCCTCTTGTGTCAACAATTGGTGCTATTGCATCCAGTGTTCAATTTATTAGATGCATTGAATATGCATATAATGACTTAAAAACACATTCACTCATTCGTTTCAACGAATGGACGAAAAATTTGTTGCCATAAATTGCCAGGTTGTTTTTAAACTAAAAGGATTTGCTCAATTTAACTCCAACCACAGACCGACAGACAGGACTGTCTTTTGCCAACTTACGTACATCAAGGTATATGCTTGCTTTTGTGCGTGTTTTATTTCGTGTTATAATGGGTGAGCAGTTATTTTAGGATGACGTCAGTCTGATTGGTAACCGGTTAGTTAGTCCATGGCTGGCCCATGACTGGATGTCAGGATTCTGGTTCTACTTAAATGTATGTGCTTGTTGAACAGGTTGGGTATTATATAGCGTGTAGAAATCCTAACGCTCATATCACGCTCTATATCTCACACGATGGTTAACATTGGTGAATTTGTTAATATATAACCCCTGTGAGTTTGCGTAATACAAACACCATAAGTTGGCACAATGTCCTAGAATTCCCAATCTCCGACAGCTTTGGTCTCGCGAGGCAATTCTGAGAGTCAGCTGACGCATCCATCATGATATAATTTTGATCGTTAAGGCCTACCGAACCATACCTATAATGATGATTAATATATAAACTTCGATTTTATTTATTTTTTGGGAAATCTCTCTGTGTAATCTTTTACAGCAATTTTGAAATTATCTGTAAAAATAAGTATCCGAAACACTTCTAATACAAATAACAAGTGACTAATAGCAAATGTTCAGTTGTTTTTTTTTATGTTTAAGGAGGCATTACGGGTTAATTTTTTCAGTTGTGCCAGCGGATTTTTACTGGTGAAGCAATTATCCCACAAGTTAAGGTAACCGAATGAAGACTAACTTACGGCGATATAAAGTCTAGGTGCACTTTGGCCTACTATTAGTCGTTGGTGGTCTGAATTGCTGACCAAACATATTCCATGTTACTAAGGTTATCGTAGGTTAAGATCTCGGGTACCTCCAACTTCTATATTTCCGCAGGGAGAAAACCATTTCGAATGTAACCTTAGAGGATAAACATTTCTGGTATAGATTTTGGTCAGTGGTTATTACAAAATAAACTGTTGTTTGAGAGATCTGTCCGAGTAGCAGCAGACATATCAATATTTATACAAAAAAGAAGGTTTACATGGTTTCTTGTGTTAATAATTTGCACAAACGGTTTATGTTATACAGTCTAACGGCACATGATTTGACTCGCTTAAGGAGAGATGGTCGGCCGGTAACGTTTCTAATTCCGTGCTTACTTTCTTATAATATATTACAGATTGAATCGCTTCTCGTTTGATCTTTCAATGTGGTACACATGCATGTATCTCGTGGTGAGGACTTCCGTGGTTACGTTTCGGGAACCTGGGAGACTAGATACAGACAACCATGTGATCTTCAAACGTAGTACAAATCGTATTGACCGTCGATAGGGAAGATCAAAGGTCAAGGCTTTTTGAGATATTTAAACTTTGTACAGATGTTAATAGTCGAACTTGTCATTTCGTCAGCAGCGAAATCTCAGCATCCCTGTTGGTTTTGATTTAAAGTCGATTGGCGTAGCTGAATTACCGCCGAATGTGGCGTAAAATACTAATTAATCAATCAATCAATCGTTTTAAGTTAAAATCGTTTGTCTTTTAATCTTTTTTGGAGGACGTTATGTCCAGATAACCCTTTTGCTTATTTATGTCACCACAGGAATCAGTTTCAAAACATCTCGGCTGAGTTTCTTTGGAAAGGAGTATCCGCCAAATGTCTAAGTGCATACCTTAAAGTCATTCTAACCATGTATTCAGAATAGCTCGTGTTTGCATACTGACTACCGAGTGCAGTGTTTCCATTCCGGCTCTCGTATTGGCATAGAGAGATAGTAACATAACAGCTCAATCCTCAATAGAGAGCTAGATACATGGATTTTGATCGTCGGAAATAGTTGAAAAATCAACCTGGATGAAAACAGTTTGAACTTCTGAACACAACGACAGTCAATATCCAGCGTGAGTGACACGGTTAGAATATAATCACGTGACCGTGTTATCATAAGCACTCACATACATTTGCCGGAGCTCCCTTCTCATAAATTCAATCTATTTCTTACCATGACCTCGTGTCCTTATATACATTTAGCGAAAATTTTGATGATTTGTTTTCCTTGTGTTTCTTTGTTTGTATCTAAGTTTGGACAGAGCTGTGTGCACGATAGGCAGAGCCACTAGTGTGAACCGCATGCCACCTTCTACTAGGGCAGATGTTCTACAGACTACTAGATGAACAGTTTAAATTGTTAGGTTATCTCGACATTTTGTTTTCCATCTGTCTATGTGTTTAGTTATGCTTGTATATAAATTTATCAACAAAAACATCTCAATTATGTCCTGTCTGGATTTCATGATGACATGAGGTCGGCGTATTTCACTGCAGAATGACATCAATATGTCGCGCATGCTCACACCATAGCAGTTGTACATGTTTCAATCTCAATAAAATGATAAAAAATGTTAAAAGAATATCTAATGCAAACAAGCAAATTTAAAACTGTGGTCTATATTTCAAGATGTTTTGTATAGCTTTTGTAAACATATTCTAAAATCGTCGTAATTATAAATCGAAACTCCAATGATGTTCTTTGTCTTTGAGTGTAAAACGCAAATATATAATTCTATAACCTAAATCGAGCAATTATTTTTTCTCTATATAGTAGGGACGGGGAGGGGGCTCAAAATGGTCATCATTGCAGTGTTAGCCAATATTAACGTCCGTTTGTGTTCTGAATTTCCACTGGTAGAGAAACAGATGGGATTGTATTTCACCAATATGGCCATCAATCAAATTCAGATAGCAAAAATATGGCCGAAATTGCATGTTGCAACAATATAATGATAAACACCATATTTCTTTGTTCTGGACTCTTTGAAGGGAAAACCTGTGCTTAAACTTAACTAGTAAAAGGTGGTTTGGGCTGGGATTATATGAGCATATTTTTTCCAAATTAGTCTTTAGAGGTGGACCTGCTAGCTACTCAGCTTGTTATTATTTATATACCTACCGGAAGTCCACTTCATTATACACATCATCAAAAAGAAATCATATTTAAGTTATTTAATTTAAACACCTGTTCACAAATATGACAACCATTTTGGCAAATGTTACAGAAAAGTGGACACGATATAGCACCATCTTGTAAAAAGAAGTGTCTCTCTCAATAGAGATTATATTTATTTCATTTGATTCACAGCAAAACTCGACTACAAGCGCCGTATGCGTAGTAGATTAATTCGCCAAGGATGTGTTTGAGAAAAGGAAAACTGGTGTAATGCTCCAAATGTAACAGTTTTAATCGCTTTGCGAAAAGAGGTACAAAGGTAAATCTACTCTATTATTCATATTTATATTTAGGTATTTCGCAAGGTAATAAAGGTAAAGATTTAGGTAATATAACACCTGCCCATACATTAATGTAATAGTTACATGTTGGTCAATGATTACAAAATAGATATACATTTATACGGTTCACACCTGGATCTGGTTTAATACCGCTGAAAGTTTACGATCCACGCATAGTAAATATCATGGGCCGGTTGCTCAAAGCTCTGGCCGTCTGTTAGATGACGTTACGTTGCAGTGAATTTCTAATATGATGTGAGGTCAATTTGTTTATGACACATGACTCATGTATAATTGGCTGTTTGGCTAACGGAGCTTTGTACAACCGGACCTAATTAATGTTAATAGCAAATACCAGATGCGCTATCGCCTAAATCTGTACATATTATATCATTGGTAGTCCGATTGGAGTATAAAGTTCAAACCATCATTATTAGAAATATTCTTATCCTAAAATGCTTGCTTTCAGTATTCGCGATATTATCCAGTAAATATAAAAAAAAAATGCTTTTATTCATCTTAGATCCTGGGAAGTCAATATTGAACATTATCTAACATTACAGCGCAATTAGAGAATAGAATAAGATCAAGCTCTTTACTTCTAATACACAAAGCTATGAATACCTAACGATAATTGTTTTCTGAATTGTAATTTTCCGATTTGTAATCCAAATGTTTTGACAATGTTCAACAGAGGATGCGTGTGAAGAAAATGTTAAAGATGCCAAATATATGCCGATATTCACAGCGTTTGTCTGTTTGCTTTTGACATTCTGAAGAAGCGTTTTTAGCGAGATGAATTTGAGATTTTTCCAAATTTTTAAAAATTTTACCGCTAAGTGCAGATGGACTGGTGCGTTATTTATACGGAGGTGGAGTTAAACTTAGGGTTTGCAATTTAAGCTTTGTTAACACACGAGTGATGTGAACATTGTCTGAAACCGCTTTGAAATACATAGAGTAGATAAGTTTAGTTTATGTCTGATGATGGTAAGGGCGCCGAGCAATATCACTAAAATAGCTTATCGCGCATTCCACGATTAACTTGCTTAGAGCTTACTTTGCTCGCGATGAAATATAAATGATATTAAAACAGATGTTTCATGTTATAAAAACAGTCCAAGCAATTTGGAAAACTGTCTATAAAAAATCACCATGTTTTTTTATTTGGTGTTAAATACTTTTAAACATCATTCATTCATGCTTGCCTCTGGGATGTATATATATATATATAAATTGTTATTAAGACATGCAGCAAAGCATTTCACTCTCGTGATGCCCTACAGTTTGTAGAGCACAGGTTCACTTGAGTCATACCACACCCGCGCTGTATGGGTGACTGATTGATTGGTTGGTGATTTGCGCAATGCCTATAAGGGTAATTCATTTATATGACAGCGGTGTTCTCCAGCAATAATTGACACTAGCACAAACAAGATATAAATTTTTTTCATACCGTTGGAAGGTTAAATTTCCTCCAGTGCTTCCAATGGCATGGCTACTCTTCAAACAAACTTCCCGTAGCCGGAGGGCGCCGCTGTATTGGATAAGTAACGCTATCGAGTTCAAGACGAATAAGCAGCTTGTCGGAACACTGTATAGTATATACACAGATCCAGAAAATCAGGATCAGAAAATCGATAACTCAATATATTATACCAACATAAAATCAATACAGTGGCTAAACATAGAGAGGCATATAATACCAATTAATTGCCAAAAATGTCAGAATATGATCTATCACTATTTTATCACTATTCTCACAAAAAGGCCAAACATTTTCTAAAATTTAGTGGAAAAAACGAGTATCAAATGGCAAGTCGAAAGACTCGAAAATACAGATTACATTAATCGTAACAAAAGTTTAAAAAGTAAAATGGTAAAATCAAACATTCTAGAATAGAGCTCAGAAGATTATCCCTTCGTGAAAATTTTGACTAATGTTTTGACGGCTAATTTGATTCGACACTCACACAGAGTGTGGATAAACTGGTTATACAGCTGAAGGCATCGACACTCACTCGGAGTGTGGATAAACTGGTTATACAGCTGAAGGCATTGACACTTACTCGGAGTGTGGATAAACTGGTTATACAGTTGAAGGCACTGTCAGGCAACTACTGTGCTATTTAACTTCACTTTCTAAAAGACACAAAAATATTCAATACTGTGCTATTTGTTTATTGTTTGTGCAGAAGCAAGTTCCTTGAAAATGTATCTGAGTAGATTTTAAGATCGTATATTGACAATTTGATTGTTTCGACAACCCTGTGAGCTGTTTAACTTGCGAGTCTTTTCATATTCTATCTGCTTATGAGAAATATGGATAGGCTTATCAAGATAATGGGCGGCCATTTTCACACTGTCAATATTAACAACATATAAAGAACCTATGACCAGGTTTATTTCCCCCATCCTCTCTACCGTGATGTTCGTGTCACGGCACATTTGTTTTTGTTTGATATATTAGTATAAGATTTAAATGCATGTTATTTTGTTATTGACTTGATTCTGAGGCTGTCAGATAAAGTATAGATGAATTATTTTAATAATTTAGCCATTCGAAGGTGATAGAAGCAATAAAACAACTATTGGGTGTGAGAAATACATCTTTGTCAATAAATTTAAACTGGTAGATAAAGCTCATCCAAGTATCCAAATCGTATAGACCTTTTATTCGTCTATGCAACATGTACACTGTACATTATAGTAATGATGTGAGAATATTTGCCTACGGCCTGTACGTTGTCCTTGTTTGAAGTTGGTTTTTATAGAAATAAGCTTCAAGCTGCTAATACCACGCGGATCGGGTGGATGATGTAACTTGCAAAATACAGTCTCTATTAGCATTTCTTAAAAGAACTTGACTACAATGTTTGGAATATAATATGATCGAACTGATGAATTATCGTGTATTATTGTTTGGATAAGCTAATTTGTTTGTTTTTCTGGATAATATTTTGTGATATGTTAAGAATTTTACAGAAGGTGGTAGCTAAGATAGATGAGATGACTCAAGTTAATGCTAGCATGTGTGCTGGGGGTCTATTGAACCTGCTGTGTATTATTGCGTTATACATCTATATGTTTTACTGCCAATTACATAATATTATAACTCCATAAACTAAGCCTAAAAACTCCTAGCCGTTAATTTTAGTGTTGGTGTGATGCTCAACAAGCACGCTGTAAAGTTGATGAGGAATAAATAGATATAAGGCACGCCCGTAAGTCGGTGAAGAGAGAAGGTGCCCAACATGTGCTTTTTGGCATGTGTCAGGCTATGTATGATTAATCTGATGAGAGGAGTTGTACTGACAGGTAAAGCTACCAGTCAGGATTGGGAGAGGTAATTATATCACGTAGATTTCCAACCAGGCCCTGCATAAATAAATCAATAACACTATACGCTATATGTCTTCCCTGCGAAAAAATATCAGTGTTGTATTACGGCAAAACTGCCGAGGGTTTAACAAGCTTTCTACACATCCAATTTACTGTATACATCAGAACATCCCGTACTCTAAATATTTATAAACCCTTAAAAATGTCCGATTCTCTAGGTCTTTCCCAGTCTTTAGACTATAAAAGAGCTACCTAGGAGGCTCCTTATTAGATAATATAACATAAACAATCAAATAATCATATATAGGGCAGGGGGCTCGACAAAACGAAACACTCGACACTTATTTCCATGAATGATTGTAATCAACAATATCTGACAAAGTTTTTAACACGATATTAAATTTTTTAAATTTAATACGAAACATTTGATATTGACATATTTTGTAAAAAAAAAACAGACCAAAAGCCTAAAAATGTTGACACTTATATTTGTCCTTTTCAGTTCAGTTTGTTTTCTCTCTTTGATGTTTACTGCCAAGGGTGCAGTCTGATTGAAATTGGTCTTTAAATATAGAACCTTGGATAAAAGACTTTAACTATGTTCACGCCACAGCTAGCGTAGCTGAGATACTGCTGAATGTGGCGTGCGACAATAATCAATCAATTATGTCCTGAACCAAAAACAGATAGCATAGATTTGAAAAAAGTGTGTCGCAATGGCATTTGATGTTCCGAGATAATGTGCCCAGTACACTAGAGGACTTTCGGGTAAAGATACGCGGACAGTCTCACAGTAGGCAAATTCTTCGAAGACGGTCACGTGAATCTTGGGCCTAAAAAATATTGGATTGAAAATATCCCGCACCGTAGAATTCTTGAATAAAATTTAAATGTTAGTCTTGGACCAAATTAAACAAGCTGAGTAGCTAGCAGGTCCTCCACTAGTCCTTTTAATAAGGCCGTCGATTTTTGATATTTATCCTTTAGATATTGACAGTAGCGTCGAGGTACTTACTGTCAATGTCCAAATGATAAATATCAAACGTCGACGGCCTATTTAATACGACTAGTCCACCACTGGAGTTGTTTTGTTGTTGTTGAAAAAATAGCCTCGTCATACGTATTTTTAACCTTGCAATAGGAAGATGCAGCTCATAGGATACTCACGTTATATATCATACTTGGGATGAGCCTGTACATACTCATCCAAGATCATACCAACGATTGTCAAAGGGGTTCAGTCCGATTTGCTTCAAACCGACGCTGTCTTACCTCGATTGCATTGCTTGGTCGTATGTTTGAATAGGGTTTAACGTCATACTCAAGAGTATTTCACTTATATGACGACGGATTGTCCACTTCACACTGCACCTAGCCTTATTACGGTGGGGGAAAAAATCGTGAAAACCACCTGCACGATTGCCGGAGCCACAACATGCGACTCGCTCATATATCTGATGGTAGCCATCGGACTCATCCGGCCAACGGTACATCGAAGCAGTAAGCGCACTGGCTACCACTAAGTCCAGGCCGCAGTCCTCTGCTTGGTCGGAAACCAGAACAATGTTCTGAAGTGGTATACGGTATATTACTGCACGTTGTTCCGTCGTCGTCACAGAAATAACTGCATAAAACACACTGGAACTACGTGATGGGGTAAAACAGCCGCAAATCAATGCAGTTCAGTTTTAAAGTTACTCATGAATTTAATTATTTTTAAATAAAAAATCCATTCCATTTCATGATCACTGACATTACACATTTTTAAGCAGCTGTTTTATCGTGACTGCGGCTTAAAATACAGATCCGCGATTTGATTTTCTGAGAAGCACATTACCGTGAGGATAAATCCTCACGTTGCAGTCTGCATTGGAAAGCTGTGTGTTACTTGATGGTTACAAAATGGGGCCTCATCCAGTGAGTGGTATACGGAAAGATAACCACTGAACAGAACTATGGTCAACACTAAATGATATGCTTCATTAGAATGCAGTTAATAGCATTTGAAAGCACCTAACTATACCCAGCTAATTTTATTCAAAACAGAAATGTAAAACAATAGTGATTTTTCTTACATCAATTTTAATATGAGCAAGCAAGAGACAGGTGACAATTCTACAACAAATGACAGTACAATACTTCATGATAAACAAATAAATTATTAATGATACCTTTGTGTAGTGTGAAAAAAACTGAGTAAAGAAACCGGTAGGTATAAAAACAGTTAAAATAAGTAAAATTGAGTTTAGTACAAGATAATATACAGATGTATTTGGGTTATATCAGAAGTCTATTAGACTTCTGGTTACATGTAAAGGATATACATGATGACAGTCCACTTTCCTATTAATATTCTATCAATTCATTGTCACATTTGGTGATCAACAGTGAGAAAGCTAAACAAAATGGAGGTCAAAAACAATAAAGCCATATATTTAATCAGTGCCCTCATAAAATTGTAAATGATTACAACTGATTTAAAAGATTTTTGGAAACAATTCATTTTGAACAGAATTGGTAGTTGTTTGGTTATTGCACCACAAATGGTATTAATATGTGTGTTTATAAATTATAAAAGCATAACTTTGATGCTCTTCAATACATTCTCTGGTTTAATAAAGTCCACATGTTTGTTGTTTTGGGTCAAATATATAGCTCTATTGGCCATTTCCATATGATGCTGATGGAATAAACATTATGTCAGGCTTTCTTATTGCTGCTCTGTTCACCAAATTTAACAAGAATGATTTAATATTGATCTGAGAGTAACCATCCATCACCCATGTGATGTAGGATTAACAGATTGCAGCATGTGTGCAAAACAAATGGCTTTGTTCAAGTGAGAAAAACAATATTAAAACCAATTGCACAAAATGACCATTCTCTAAAACTATCAATATTAACCGTTGGCATTAGAAAGTGAGTAATACCTACAGTTTAAACTGTATCATTTCACCACAGAGCCAGGCTCTCAGGGTTACTTTGGCAATATAAAATAATTGAAAAACTGCTTAAATCCCTACTATTGCACAAACAGAAAGAAATCAAGATCTCTTACAAATCATGGTTCTATCTTATCATAAACACACACCATTTACTACCAGTATCTACAAAAGACTCTGTATGGTAGTTAAGTATTATTTCTAAAAAAGGTAATTACACTGGCACAGGAATACACGTTTCTTCCTAAAATGTGGAAAACATAAATGTATAAAGCATGAATACTAGGCTTAATTGCCGACTGTACACAATTGAATATCTTCACAGAATATGGTGTTTTCAACATACATGGTCTAGTTAAAAGATTTTTATGGTCATTTTTTAGACATTATTAGAAATTTTCTCCAGTAGAATGAAGAAAAAAAAGTATTTGTCCAATAAAATGCCTGCCAAAAACCACGAGTCAACATAACTGTTTATTTGTGATTTTTCATGTCCAGCTTTGATTTTATATTAAATAATGAACATCATTCTAAAAAATGCAAACAATTGTGCATGAATAATTTATCTTTACAGATAAAAATATCACTAGAAACAGGAATTTAACCCAATACAGACATTCTATAAAATCAGTCCATGTGCTGGTTGTTGAGATTTGTGAGTACATTAAAATACACAGACACATCAGAATTGAGAGATGATTCAAACATCACGGCATCTGAAAATGTAATAAAAAAATAACATGAATGGTTGACTTGAAGTGGAACTTCGTATTGAAGGGTATTTCACTTTTATGATGATAGATAAAGCTCTTTTCACTCTGCATTACTTAAAAAACTGTTTAGATTAAGGTGGTTAACAAAGAGAAAATCCAATAAAACCAAACTTGCTTTTTAATGATGAGGTAACCACCTCAGTCCACCAGACAGTTTTTTTTATTAAATGTCAAATTTCTCACAAACCCCAAATGTATTTAGATGGCAAATTTCTTTTCAAAACTCATATTGTATAAGGCCCATATATTATTTAAAAATTTGTCCACAACATATGGATTTCACTCAAACTATTATAGTTTCAGAATTAATCTAATACCTGCCAACATGTGACAGTTTTCATATCAAAATGTCATGCCCACTTATTTTATTTAAGAGGAATTCTCACCTTAAGCTCTCTCCTAAAGTATAATGCAGCTCTTCTGATCTCTGAATGGGTTTTCAGAAGGGGTAACACCCACTACTAGCGCATCACTAGTAGAGTTCTGGTTCATGTAGTTCAACAGTCTGAAAGATAGCAACAATGTATTCAATATTAATAACAAACTGAGTAGCTAGCAAGTCCACTACTAGAGGCTTTTTTTGAAAATATACGCTCATAATCTCAGTCATATCACCTTTTCCTACTTTTGTTTAAGAACTATTTTTTTCTTCAAAGAACAAAAGAGTAAAAGTTATCGTGTTTAAAAACAAGAGATCCATTCATGGATCTTGACGCCCACAGTGTTAAGATAGTTTGAAGAGAAGGGTCTAAGATGGGACAGATTCACGATTTGATTTTCCGTCTTGTGCCTAAGCCAGTATAGGAAGAGTTGTGTTTACTAGGTATATTAA
>JARFOD010073441.1:0-21442 GCA_031763545.1 Mopalia muscosa
TAAACACAACCCCCCCCCCCCCCCCCCCCCATTCGTTATTTAAGAAGTTTATGATATGAATGTATAACCACATTTAATCTTCTTCCAAGTAGTTGGCTAAAAGACGAATAACTTCCCCTATCGATGATATTGAAAGCGCACAGGCTGCCGATATAGTGTTATATTTTCTTCAATTATAAGTTTGATTTTTTGACTGCAATTATAATTTTCTTCATGATTATTTTACTAACTATAATTGTGTGCCAAAGAATTAGAATGAGTCGTTTAATTGTAGTAACAGTCCAACAGAATTGCTTGATACAATGTTAATTCATCCTCACAGTCTACCAGTACCACAGGCTCCAAGCTTTTACCGTGTGTCCAATTACTTCAGTGACTGCATCAGCATAACTATAATAGCCTTTGGCCAGGCTGTGTCATTGGCTGTTCTACTGGGAAAAAAACATAACTACGAGATGGATTCTAGCAAGGTAGATACAATTGTTTCTATTTAATTCAGACTTCAATCCATTCTGTTTAGTACTTTAAAGTAACATTAAGCGGTGATACTAAATGCACTTTCTTCTAGCCTGCACTCTCATATTTTGTGTCTTTAAATATATGTTGAGGAACGTAAAATGTGTCGATCTATTTCTTAAAAGATGGAATGTGAAGTCACCCGGATTAAATTTAACATCGCGGTACATTAGGCGTTTATTACATTAACATATAATAGCATGTGGATATCGTTAGTCAACATTCGATTTCATTCTACTTTTTAAACACATAGGAGCTGTTCGCTTATGGTCTTTCAAACGTCTTCGGGTCGTTTTTCTGGTGCTATCCTGCATCAGCTGCTGTATCCAGGACGTCTGTTTCTGATTCCGCCGGATCAAAAAGCCAGGTAGGTAGTCACCACCATATTCATTACATCGGTCTGACTCCGCCGGATCGAAAAACCAGGTAGGTAGTCACCGTATTCATTAAATCGGTCTCTGAATTGATTCGCTTGATCAAAACGATAGTTAAGCTATCTGAATGTAAAACCAGTAACAATGACATGGGATAAAAACATCAAGGCTGGCAAGTCCCACATCATCTAATAACCAGTAGGTCTACTTATCTTGTCATAGGATGGAGACCATAATTAATTCTCATATAAAAGTGTTTGTCTTAAGATATATACAGGGTTAAAGTTGGCTATTGCTGATGCGCATGTTCAACTTATCCTTGTTCAAGAATAAAACATATCATGGTACCTCTGTTAAATGACTGTAAATGTAATTTAACTTTTGTTCTTCTGATTTTCTTCAGATATACAGTTTATTTTCCTCTGCCCTATTGTTAGTTGTGATTTTATGGATAGGCCCACTCTTTAAAGAACTGCCCAACGTAAGTTCAGCTTAATTATCATCGTTATATCTTCAGTCAGAAGCCTCGCGTGTTATATACTGGAATATTGCTGATCTTACCTGTATCTTAAACACAGCTCAGACGCTTTCGATTTCCTACAGTATTCAGAAAGCTACCTGCTGTAAGTGTTACTAGTGTTCCACTTGAATACCATGTTTTGTTAAGGAGTGCTGCCATAAACTAATACCCAATGAAATATGCGTATTAAACATGTTATATATTATAGCTCATATCTGGAACAGATCTTGTTAATCCCATATATTTCGTTGGACAAAAAGGGCATTAGACTCTGGCGATAAATTGAGTAGAGTCAATATCTCTCATCATATCAACAATTGTGCTATCGTTTCAGTGTGTGCTGTCTGCAATCGTTCTTGTCGCATTACGAACAATGTTATTACAGATCTTGGATTTGCCTATGTATTGGAGGATATGTAAAGTCGATTGTGTAAGTTTAATTGCATTCTGTTATGTTTTAATTAATACTTTCACATCTTTCATAACGGGTATCTGGTATTTAAATTTATTTTACTCTGTCTCAGTAAGCAAATATAGGTGTAACTTTCTACATTGATTCATGCCATGTCATTCCTAGATTGCTATGAACTGTTGTCCATCTGTTTTTCTGTGGGTCTGTTGGGACGGTGCTCTCAGTTGGTCTGGTTCACTCTGAGCTAAGGGGTGACAAAAACCCGATCTGGTTTATGTTTTTGTATTGCATCTTGTGATTCCGCGATAATCTAGCTTGTCACCTATTTTTTTTTTTTTTTTTTTGCCAGTGGCTTTGAGGGTGTTTCCCAACACCCAATTCGGCTTGTCAGGGACACATTTTAAAAGCAAACTACGTTTAAATGTGCCATTTTACATACAAGACGTTAATAATAGGAGGAGGACTAAACGACCTCATATTACTCAAATTGACTGTTAGAAAATAATTGTATTTTGTTAATTTGTTGTAGATTGTTTGGATTGTTACCTTCCTATCTGTTGTTATTCTCCATGTGGATTTAGGGTTAGCTCTTGGTATCGGATTCTCTATATTTACAGTGGTTGTTAGAGGGCAATGGTGAGATTTATGGAGAACTAACCTTCTTCCCCAGATATTTCTCGATTGTGTTGGGTACTATCACTATCAATCTGTCTTAAGTCTTATAAAGATATTACGGAATAAAAGCTTTGTGAGATAATAGGATAGAGTATTACTTTAGGTAAATTTTTATAGTGTGCTTAAATCATAGAAACAGATAAACACTGTTGTATATATGATATTACATTTACGGTAAACATATCAACATTAAGTCAACATTTATGTTCTTCTTTTTGTTCTTTTTTTCTTTTTAAATTCCATCTATTTAATTCATTAAATTTTGCTTTAAGTACACCGACCGAAACAGTAGAAGCAGTGCCAGCAACAGAACTGTATATGTCAAATAACGTCTATCGAACCGTGAGTATAAATCATTTAGAACATTTGTCTTAAAATTGCTTTTTGTCACCGTTATATGGAATGTAACAGTTTAGCGCGTGTTTTTTCTATAAAGGAACACAAGCACGCATTGATTCCACGGACTTTATTGCTATTGAGATGTGAATGACTGCGTTTTTTGCTTTCTTTTCCATTGCCGCATATCTTAATCTAACAACTAACTTCATTTTAGCTGATCCTTTGGCTAGGAGCGGTTTGTTTGGAGTGGAGCAATCCTGTCTTTAATTCACGCTGAAGGAAACTTAGCTTTAAAACACAGCAAAACACTTCACGCTTTATAGATGTTCTAACGGAAGTTACTGTTGGAAGCACCATTCAATTAATCAGTCAATCAGCCAATGTTACTTTGATGTTCACAATTGCTCTTACAGGAGACACCACGGGAGGACCTCCGTGTTGTTCGCTTTAATTCACCTCTATATTACGCCAATAGTCAAATGTTCCAAAATAGACTTTATAAGACAGTGGGAGCTTCACCGGGAGATTTGAAAAAAGTTCAAAGCAGTTCTAAGGTATTTCCTTTTCTAGATTTTTCAATTCATAAACTTATATGTATTATTGAAATCTGGTGATTCGGTGCGGCGGGCTAATTTTATCACGAGTCGATGGATATCTGAAATTTTAGAACTTTACATAATTCCGCCATATTTAACTTTCTAACATATAGTTTTATTTCTAACATATCTATATCGTTTTATGATATGCGGGGTTTCAATGTGCCCAAATCCCTTCTATTATGTCATATATATTAGAATATTGCTGCTCAATATATAAACTTATAACTTTCAACAGTCCAGGCGAGCTGATTGTAAGCAACGGCAAAAAACAATGAAACTTGATCTTTACAAATCTTTGACAACTCACCCTCAAATAAAATTTAATAGTTAATCCAGAAACTGAAATCCAGAAATCCAGAAGGAAAGAAATTCATTTTTTGCACATTCTCGATTCTCGTAAAATAAAATGCGATTTAGTTGGGCCGTTTATTGAAACTCATAACTGTAGACTTCTAACCAGGTACCAAGAGACATGATGGTAAGATTGGATTTACTTACGTTAAAAAATATATGATACATTTTGATTGCAGAATTCAAAGAGCAAGGCTACTGTGGAGGTCTTGGACTTGGAGAAAAGCAATGGGTTAAACTCATCATCAAATAGAGCACACCCCCTTCATCATATAGTGATAGATATGACAGCCTGCCACTTCACTGATTATGTGGGATCCAAAGCTCTTAAACAGGTACACTTTCCACGGAACGAACTAACTAACGAATAATACTATATTATTTCATTAATGGGTTTGGTCGTATGGAAAAGTATGGAAGTGGGTTAAGGCCATGCTTATAAAACCTAGTTAGCGAAGCTGCGAAGCGATGCTGCGAAGTTAAGAAACGATGGTTCGATGCTGCCAAGGAGCTTGGCTTCGCAACCTTGTGCAAACTTTGCTGTAAAGCAGCTTAGCAACTTTGTGCATCGCCTCGCGGTCTAACTGTCCTGTATAAGCATGGCCTTAACCGGCCTACATAGAGAACATGTACTAGACATATCTACTGACTGAATAATTTCCAAAATAACGAAAATACTGAATATCTACTGACTTGTTGAGAAGAAAAAAATATTCGTTTTTATTATTGTTTGGCTTAAGCATCACTTTGTCATTCATGGCGTTGTTTGACAATGAAATGCCACCTCCCTCCCGAAAGTTCTATAGAAATCTAACGCATAGTACCGAGGAAGTTATCTATTTTGGGTTTTAATATCTCTTCTTGATTTACTTATGTCTGTAGTTACTTTTTAATGTTATCTATGAATCCTGATCACTAGTTATGGACGTTCTGCAAATATAACAAGACATTAAATAAATTTAGATTTTGTGTATTGTATTTTTTAGATATCAGACGACTACAGCGCGATTGGTGTACAAGTGTACCTAGCTGGTGTACGAGGTAATTCAATACAGAACCTTTTTTTCTCAATCAGTTATTTAAAAAACTATCGATATGACAGTACACCTAGTTACATGTTATAGATTAACTGAAACTGAAAGCTGTTATGGATTAAAATAGTGGTTAGGATACTATTTGTGCTTAAGGAGAAATAACAAAGGTTAAAATTCGTTTGCAATTCGGTAAAGTATATTTTATCGTAGCTTTAACTCTAGAATACATCATGGTGTATATTATAATGCTGTTAATCGTATTGATTTGTTCGCACTTCACATTTTAAACAAGGCTAATGTGACGTTATAATATCGATCAGTCGTGGGTATAACACCAGTGTAGAACATAAAGAATATAACGTGATAATTTGACACAATAGAATATTTTCTTTATTTGATGCGTGACTTGGCAATCAACAACGAGAGTGTCTTATTGGTGTTTAATGTAGTACTCAGAGAAATTTCACGTATACGGCGACTTTATATTGTCATCGTATGGTAGAAACCCTTAAACGAACCTCCTTGGGCAGCCTAGAACTCGTGAGTGGTGCGTTGAGAATGGGGAATTTGGTTAAGTCAACTACACACATTTATAGTATGTCGATCCTCGGAACTGTGACTGTGACAGTAATAAGTAGCCTATCTTACTGGAATATTAGATTCGTATATTTCTACATCGGCAACTACGTGAGTAATGTTTCCAAAATGCGTGTGTGGTAATTTTTTTGTCAGATGAAGTATATTCTGTCCTGAATGCCAGTGGTTTTATGGAGGATTATGGAGATAAACTATATCTGACTGTACTCGATGCTGTGTCTGCAGCTAATAACCCATCTGACAACTCTGTACCTGATGAATACACACAGGTAAGCCTGCTTAATATATATCCTTTTTCAGACGAACGTGGCACACTTTCAAAATTCATTAAAGTCCATATTTACCTTTGATTATCGCACTTCTAAACTGGCCAGCTAAACTCAGCTATCCAAATAATGTTTTTTCTTATTTCTTATCTTACTTGTAATTATATGTTTCTTAAAACTTTCCCTATTCCGTAAATCCGCGAGCTCCCAATCGGGAATATTGCAATCAACATTACATGTATATTCCAATAATTTGCATGGCTTCCCTTGGAATTTAACAACACAATTTTCACTGTACACTTTACTCCAAGATGGAATTCTAGCATAAAATAAAGATTTACAATACTCTCAAGAACACGATATGTATATCTACATAACTACTGGTATTACAATATAGATACAGGTAGTACGATTTCCAAAATTAATGTTATTACACAATAAACCCATGTATGTTGCCCCAAAAGATGAAGGATCCCTCGTTAAAGCTTTATATTAACTAAATGCATGAACCATCTCGTCAAGTATTTATAAGCTTATTTTAAGGACCAATCTGATTAAAACCAGGGTATTGATCTACAGAGCGATCTCAGCCAATGCTAGTCATAATTTAAGTTTAAGTTTGTGAACAAAAGGCTTATTGCGTTCCCACGGATGTCTTCGCGAATCATGTCGGTTCTGATGCGAATGCGATTTATTTATTGATTCAATTTTGTTAATTAGTTTTCTTCTCCTTTTCGTTAACGTTAATAAATTATGAATAGGCATATTAAAAGTTCTTATAACGCCGTAGGCTTGAAGTTTTCATTTTAACAACACTCACTCGAGCTAGACGACACTGCGTGGAAATCCTTAGTACCGTATATATTCATGTACGGAGTCCGCAAATCGACCATGTTTGCTACAAACTGCTGTTGATTGTTGGGTTAAAATAATATTATATCAAAGCCAGGTTTGTGTAGTTTGCCGAATGTTGGGTACCTCACTTTCCTAGTCGATATCCAGATACCTAGTGTACAATGATTGGTTAATTAGGGGCATACCAGTACTGAATTACAAGTGAGATACTAAACCCAACTCATGTGATCAATCCAGCGGGCTGGTGCCTCATATATGCCACCAGAGAACTGCTTAAATGCGGGAAATGGTTACATATATCTAGTCCACCGTTGCAGAGAAATGGTATTATTGTAAATGAAAGGGTTGCTTTTATTAAGCAACTTTTTTGATATGGTCCTTTCTTTAGGGAGTGATACCAGTGACCGAGCCACTACTTCCGGGTAGCTAAGAGGTGAAGTTTCTGTTTAGTTTTACTGACTTTACTGCTCTTTCTATTTATATAGCCTATCTGGTATCTTCTATCGTTATCTCTTTGCTCTTCCCCAGGTAGGAAATTCAATAAATATATATGAATTAAGAAACATTTCCCATTTATACCGTGGTTTATTTGTCCATTTTGTTTTACTGAAAACCAACACGAAATTGTCATCTCATATAAAGATGAAAAAAATAACAGGTAAATGTCAAAACGGCTAGCAGTTTGTATAATCCGTTCAGTGTCAGTAAGGATACGGCTACTCGGATAAATCTGATAAAGGTCATATCTAAATTAGCTCCTCTGTATCTCTTTGTGACATATCTAGCTATAAAAATCATATACCAAACACGGTCGACTGATTCGTCGGCAATATCCGTTCCCCGAATGACTAGTCGGGGAATTTTCGCTGACTTATTCCGCCTTTTGATTGGATAATTGTGACTTTGGTGAACATAACAGATCTGACATCATTGAATGCCGCTTGAGGACAGTGCGATAAAATAATACCGGGGAGCGCATTTAAACCTTGTTTTAATCAGATTACTTCATCGTCAACTTAATCTGTCATCCGACTCAACTTTCACTTCTTCTCGTTGCTTACTCTATTCTGAATCTCTACAATAAGGGTGCAAGTAATCCATAGTTTTACTATCGTTTTGCTTTGCAAGTAATCCATAGTTTTACTAGCGTTTTGCTTTGCAAGTAATCCATAGTTTTACTATCGTTTTGCTTCGCAAGTAATCCATAGTTTTACTATCGTTTTGCTTTGCAAGTAATCCATAGTTTTACTATCGTTTTGCTTTTTCATCAACCATATATAAGATACATTGCTTTGTTTAATGGTATTGTGTGCGGTTAAACAGTGTGTCTTATGAAAGTAAGAGGACACGCCTGGACACCGTAAATTGACATGTTTGATATAACGCTCTCTTACTTTAACACTTGTCAAGTCAGTCAGTAACGCCGGGGAGTTGGACCTCTCATAGCTTGTTTGTTTGTTTGTTTGTTGGGTTTGTACGCCGTTCTTAATGCTGTTTCACTCATATGATGGCGTCCTAGTCTGCTGGATGAAGGAAATCATTATCGACGTCACTGGCAACAAACAAAAACAAAATACGACAATCAAAAATGTAATATGAAGACATAACTAACAGACCGTGTTGCAGATCACAGATCAGTAGGGCGACAGGAAGTTCTTCCCTATCGCTCGCTCCTGAACACAGTTTCTGTATTTTTTTATCGGTGTTTACTGAACAACATATAGGACTGTTTATAAAAAGTGTTTGCTTTAAAGCGTTACTCCGGGCTGCAATAAAATGCATATAGGTAAAAAACGGGCGCGTCATTATTTCTTGTGTTCAATTATGCTCTCTTATTTTTCTAATCGAGCTATATCAATTTTATAATTGGATCTTAAACAATGGGTAATGCAACTATATTCACATTTATCCACGCGGCCATGCCTACATACTTTTATCATTAGACAGAAGAGCTCCACAATCAAATATCTTTCTTTTCAAAATAGGTGCCTACATCACTAAACATGTAGAGCCGACTATTTAAATTTTTGTCAGTTCACCTACATAGGTCATTGGTTCACACATGTTATAAACCCCGTAATACAAAAGAGTGTTAGTCGCGTGACGTCATGGACAGGTTGGCCACGCTCAAAATGTCAGCTGCCAGTGGTCGTAGGAAGGTATATATCTGTAACCCTCGGGTTATTTTATAAAATGAGGAAACGATAAGCCGATGCCATATTTAAGTATATTTAATGGTAACCTTTCAATGGCTATAGGGGTTATTTCAGCCCGGAGTATCGCTTTAACTATTCATCCAATGAAAACGTCTAGCGAAGTATGCGTATTTAAATCGACATATTCACAAGAAATAGTCAACTTTTATCTTCAAAGAGCGATAAACTGGAGTATTTAAATAAAAATATATGTTGTTTTTTTGTTTTATTTGATTCAGGAAAAATCTCTCGAATTCCACGTAGGGAAGACACACTCCTGTTTAGTGCTTCTATATATAAAGGTTTTTTTGAGTGTAGGTACCGCATTATGTTGCGGGTTACCTAAAAGAAGTTAAAATTCAGTTTTCCCGCTAAAACGAGAGGCAACATTTGTTGTTAAAAACATACGCCCATATTTTTAATCAATTAGTGCTAACATTATGAAAACTTATATTCAGTCACCATTATGAACTTAATGGTTTGTAAAAAAAAAAAAGGATGCATTTTTCTCAATAAATTGTTTAGATTTAATTTTTGGCACCATTTATCTAGAATACCTCTTTCTACAACATGGATACATGTATAATAAATACTCTCATTTCACTCGACTGAACTCCACTTCTAAATATGTATGTTCATCTCTCTGTTAAAACTCTGCCAATAGTATACCTGTAAGCTAATAAAGTACCAGAGGCAATGAGTTTCGGGACAGGCAATATATGAGAAATAAATACTTTACAAAACTTGTTCTCAAATGACGTGATGATAAATATGTCCCGGTCCGCCATTTAACAATGTGAATGTCATTTTTTATAGGTTTTATCGACCGTACCACTTTGTTTTGCTGCACATTTCGATGTTTTTATTAACTCTACATTTCGGTGTTACAATAAATTAAACATGTGACATTAAATTGTCACACGCTGCGAAGTGTATCTTTCTGTAATGAATAGTAACTGCATCTTTCAGGTCTCTCCACACCACCATCAAGTACACTCCCATAGATGTGTTAAGAGACGAGTGGTCCGCTTTCTGCATGTTTAGATAACATCAGAAGTCGATCAAGTAGAAGTATGAAACCAGCCATTACCCAGTCCCAACGGTATTGTGACTTTCTTTGGACTTTCATATTGCCATATGACTCATTGCGCAAGATATGGTGGATTTCGTTCGTTTCATGCAGTTTGAATTTCAAAACCGACTGATGTATTATGGGTAAAATATAACGTTTGAAAAGCGGTAGAAACAGCGTTAACATGATATACCCATGATTCCACATCAAATTCTTGTCTTTGGAGGTTTCTCTATGTCTCGCTAGGGGGCGCTTTTTCAACAATCAGCGCTGGCCAGCTCACAATGCCGTTGAGACTGGGTAATGGCTGGTTTCATACTTCTACTTGATAGACTTCTGATAACATGTTATGTTAAGCATAATATTATCTGTCAAACTCGGGGTTTTCCAAATTCTCAATTTTTTTTTCTTATAGGATGAGTGTAAGTTTGAGGAAATGTCTCGTTTGTGAGTTCATCGACACACCCTCATTGACTGACAGTGTTGTGGAGCTGCAGCGGGTGAAGACAGTAGAGCGTAAACCGCGGTTACTGGGACTCGTGAACTGTATGAATATATGTACTGAGAACACAGTGTAGGCCTACTACAGTATAGCTAATTCAACTGCCAACATAAATCTTTATTGTTGAGAAATTTATATGCCATGCTTTGCCATAAAAATTATTATTTCTTCCCGATCTGACTTGTGGTTCTTTACGGAAGCTCCGTATATCGACCATGGATTACGTTTCTAATTTCGTTACACAATTTCCACAGGATATATAAATTTAATGATTTATAGAAAAGCACTCTGGATACTCAGGTCGATTAAGCTTTTTATTTATGTTGTTAGATTTGCATTTGTATTTAATAATCCATAGAGGAGTGGAAAGCTTTTCGTGTATTACATTGCTATAGCTGTATATCTTTCTCCCGTTCATAGCCATATTTCTCAGTTTCCATGCTATTCACTCACAGTCGCCTGGTTTGTAAGTGTTTGATAAAAGAAGTTAATAAATAAAAAAAAGTCATTGACAAAATAGACCGTGTGTTTGTATGTTTGTCTCTTTTTCTTCGTATTTTTAAACTGTGTGCCTCAAACATGCAAGAAATATAAACAATTGATGAAAAAAACAAAATGGATTTGTCCATATCTAGGACTAGACAGATTTTGCAGCCGGCTATCCAGTTCATGAGCACTCTTTTTTGAACACTAAAACTACCGTCTGTTAGAGCGCTGGAGTACCGAACCATGGTTCTCCAGGTTAAAATAAGAAACAAAATTAAGTGGAAAATATATGCGGAGAAAAACATATGACGTATGGCCATTCATTTCTCTGCATTTTGGCCCCTATACATTGACTTTTAGAAGATAGATTCCTTGGGAGAAGGGGTTTGATCCGCGGTAGGATTTCAACAAGGGGAGGGAGTTTACTGTCTCATTTCAGATGTAATTGTTATCTCACGAAGAATTCAGTTTGTACGATATAAAATTAAATGCAAACCATTTCTTTGGAGACCTATATGTGTATGGCCTATTTGTTATCACTCAATAATATATCGGAGATAAACCAAATCAATTAAATGGTCACTGTCATGAGACTCAATTGTTCTTAAAGGGAAAGACAACTGTTTTTCGATCTAAACTCAGTATTTGTATTGTCTATATTTTCAGACAACCATCTGTATTGCACTTACAATCGAATTAGCAAAGCAATTAATTAGCTTATTTAAAAAGCGGAACTGACGTCATTGTTCGAAAACACGGTACGTAGTTATATCAACTAGCTGCTGGATGCTTCCATATAGAACCGAAAGTAAGGTTCTTTCGGAAACCGTCCCCAAGCGAAACAATAACAAACAAAGGCTTGTACATATCAACCTGGTACACTAAAGACCGGATTTTAAAAACCACATGTCAGCTGAAAACATGCTAAACGTATGTGTAACCCAAAGAGCTATTTTGATTTGTATACAACATATTAAAATTTCGCTCGGATGACTAAGCTTGTGTATACGCTGTGTTATTATAGAGGCCTTCCAATGCATCCATAAGCAAACGTAAACACTGGTGACCGACCGTGTTTTCGAACAATGAGGTAAGTACCGCCTAAATTAGCTAATAAACGGCTATATGCTTACTCAAAAGCAATACAGACTTTTGTCTTTGAAAGCTTAAGTCGCAGAACAGTTGGTTTTCCCTTTAACTTGGGTCAATTAAAGTATAAAAAAAAATAAAAAACAAAAAAAAACTTTTGCACAAATAAGGCTTGTTCCTTTAATATAAGTCTATCCTTCTTAAATGGTTTCCAGGATAAACAAATCCGGGTTATCACATCTATAGGGTGGTAAAGGTATACCATCGAATAGGAAATCTAGAGGTTACCACAAGAGTCCTGTTTTGGATTACACACGAAATGAGTGATGACTGAAGACGAAATTCTATTAAGCCAATCTGTATAGGTCCAGCAACTATGATTTGTATAACGTTGACGGTTGTTATCGTCCTAAAATATCGAATTTGTTGTATGTTTGGCAAAACACACTCTGTAAAAACCTGCGCTATGACTGCCCTCGAACTTGTCCAATGTTACTGAAGAAGCAACATAATAAACTTAAGCACAATTTTACAGTTCATTCTAGTTAACCCCCTTTACTTTGATTGGTCGCAGATAAATATATATATGACAGATATAAAAGTTATAATGGCATCCGTTAAAAGAACAAAGGTCTATGTAAAGTTGGAAGAAAAGTATGACATTATGACATTGCATCAGACGTTTAACAAAGCTGTCCTGGGATTAATTCTATCTTCACTGCAACACAGGTTTAATATAAATAGCTATGGCATATTTAATAGTACCAACACAACAAGTACAGTTTTGATAAAAAGGCTAAACGAATGTATATTTAATCATACACGTCCGTGTGTATAATTTCCTACAGTTTGCAGGAGGATTTTACAGTGCCGTTATTTCTCCACATACAGTTTTTGGTGTCCTTAAAGAGACTCATCTTGGTCCAGGATTGTCTCCCCTCGTCTAGGCAATCCTCTTGCTTCCAGTGTAAACTCCGCCTAACGTTGCTTGACACTGTCGGTCTGGCTAGACGTTGATTAAGTTTCTCAACCTCTTTATTGGTCAATGCTATTACCGGCTTTTGGCTGTTTTCAGGCGCTGGAGTTGATGCCCCAGGGATTGGCCTCTGTTGAAACCAAGGTGAACCCAAACTAGGCATTACGACGAAGTTTTGAAACGCCAACTTCTTACTATGGATGAAGGCCTATTATTAAAATTATTATTAAAAGTCTGAATAAACTAGGCACAACTGCAAACAGAAAGTTATATGATAATTTGTGTATCGTCTATCCTGGAGTGACGATCGAATGTTTATAAGCTATTTAACACAAATCTTTCTCATGACCGACAAGATACTTCACGCCCCAGGATAACTTTGTAGCACGCCCGATAGCAGCTGCGTTAACAAATTTACATGAACAGGGTTGATCTGAAACGTGAATACTGTAGCAGCGCAACTTCCTAAAATTATATGCACACAGCCAAACGCGTTAACATCTATAGGGTCTGGCAGACCGCGTCACAATAGCACTTAACATGATTTTGACCAGATTGCTTTCGTGTAAATAGCTAGTGCGTACAGCAGGTATTTGATAGCTAGGTGTCATATAAATCTGCTTGGCCCGTATTACAATAATGCCCGAGTTTGGTAGTGCTGAAATTCTAGTTATAAATCGTTCACTGTATGTTGGCTTTTGTCAAAACAGTGTGTTATACGGTAATACTACACTTAACTCTTAAATACCTCGTTGGAAAGCTGCCCAGCGCTTCTATTACAATAAGCGGTTATTATCCATGTAGTGACTAAGGAAACGACATGCCTGGACATTTACACTTATATATATATACAGCTGTAGAGTTTACCAAAATAATGTAGGCCGAGCATTAGATCAATTAACCTGTGTAGTACAAAAATATAAGCATTAGGTATTAAAGATTTAAGACTGTAAATACTGTTTTGCGCGGTCATTTGTCATTGTTACAAGACATATACTCATGCCGGGTTTGTTTGGGGTTTAACGCAGTATTTAAGATCTTGCTGGACCTCTTGTCCATGTTTAAGATGGGCAAATTTAACATTAATTCTTGTTTATGATTGTGAAATTCCAATTTCACCTTAAAGGCCTACTTAAGATATACTTTCCTCGTATGACAGTGTGTCAGCTCAATGGATTAAGTAAGCCAACCTCTACCGCGGCTCTATGGCATTGACATCAAGCAATGATACACAATTTTTGAAAATGGTCTCAATCCCACCCCCAAATGTTATTCTAACAATGCATCGCTGAAAAGAGGGATATAGCTGTACCTGTCCTGGGGATTGTCTTTTACACCATTATATTGAATAAATGCTCAACATAATCAAGTTCTACATCGAAACACTTCAGCCAAAATAACCATATCGTCCTATCGGTTATTTTCTGACCTAGACTGAGTTGTTTTGATGTACCCTAGGGCAATGGAAGGAAGCCTGATGAAGCTTCAGATAATATGATCGTCGTCACTTTGAGAGCCTCGTGGGCATTTTTTATAAAGTGAATGATCAGTTTCAGGCCTTTTTGACTCTAACAAAACCTAAATTAATTTTGCTTGTTCTTCATTGAGACGCGCCATCGTGTTTGTATTTCGCTGACCAATAGTTCGATTGTTTGGAATCTCAATCAGGTTGGCACAGGTAACCAATGTGCCCACTATTAAGCAAGTTTGTATCAAATCATATTGACAGAGGAAATACAGCGTATTTCCACTGTTAAACACGGTTATTTGGAATAAGGTTGGCAAGTATACTCGAATACGATTCCACCGTAAAGCACGGTTGTTTGCTGTTTTTAATTTACAATCCAATTAATTAAGGTGCCGACACCTCATTAGTCAATCGGTATTTTTCGGACGAAAGTGTAAAACCCATGAAAATGTAAAAGCCATTCATCTATACCCGATTATCTTTATACATATATATTTGTTTGCATGGTATTTAATGACGTACTCTAGAGAATTTCACTTATAAGTTGGCCTATATTTGACACTGCCTAATACCTCAAAATGAGTTCATTGCAATAATAGACTTACCTTATTCATACTATAGTGAGCGTGAAATATTGTTCCACATCAGCATTCGAATAATGGTGCATTTAAACAGCACATGCACAAGTACAATAGAAGGGAGAAAATACCGTACTTTAAAATCCTATAGGATTTTGTCCAAAATGCGATAAAATTTGTCTTTGGAATCCTACAGGATTTTATTATAATCATAAACATCCTATAAGATAATTATCAAATTTTACAATTATCTTTGACTGATTTAATAATCATCCTGTTAGATGTTCAAAATGATATAGGATAACCTGTTTGTTCCTGAAATGGATTTGTTAGGCCTACTGGCAGACCTTATAGACTATAGGCCTACATTCAAAAGATAGCCTTTTAGTAGCCTGCAAGAAAGACAAAAAAGTCATTTTCAATATTTATTGTTTTATTCTCTCAAAAGACTGTTTCCGTAGGCCTATCTATCACTAGAAAAGTATGTGGTAGGCCCCATATTAGTTTGAGTCATTCTGATGTTTTGTTATTGATAAAGCATGACGTTTACAGCCACAGTCTTGCACGACCTAAGGTAACAAAACCCATCGTCTGAGCCACACGACGGACAAGAAATGTGCTCGAATAACAACAATCCATCAGCATCGAATGGTTTGTTCGTAACTTCCGACTTATTTTCCTCATTACAACAGCCTGGGACTAATTCCTCTGTAAGACGGATTAGCGGCATAGCCCTAATCATTGTGCTACCCAGCCGGTAGATGCGAATTCATATCTGATATTCTATACAGTATAAAGTACCAAGCTGACAACGACATATTAGATCAAAACAATTTCAAAGTGCAAAAGATGACCCATAGAAGAAGTAGGCCTTATATAAAGCCACACTTATTCTTGAGATGTAAGATGTTATCTTACTGAAGGATAGATGCAGGTGTCAAATTTTGCGTATAAACTAGACTGCTTATATTCACTGAGTAAAAACCATCATCAATGAAGTCGTGTAGCTCTTCTGTGTATAGAGGTACATTGTGCGTAGATCAACAGACGACATGGAATGACAGATGAAAAGTTGATTTTGTTATACTAAAGTACAAAAAAGGGTAACGTTCACATATGTTTCAATAAGAATACACCCAGAAGACATTTTAAAGCCATACGGAACATTTTTTTGATATAAACACACGAATGAGCACCTGGAGATTAATATATCGGTCACCTCATCAATGTCAACAAACTCCGATTTTTTATTTGGTCAGATTCAAGACTCACCTCTAATCTAAAATCCTGTTTGGTTAGGTCGGCTAGCTAATGAAAAGTAATAAAACCCGAACGCATGTATGCAGAACATCTTTTGCGATTGGAATTTTACTAGTTTTCAAATAGTGTAATCCAAATAGTATTACAACAGTGAACAACAACAACAGTATCTCGGGCCTGGTGTTCGAGGCCATGTACCGGGAGCACGACGTTTCTGGCGCTGCCTAAAACACATTCTGGCATAGCCTTTAAAATAAGACCTAGATATTACACATCTAGGTCTTAAATTAAGATGCCATGTATTTAACCAGCACCCTGAAAACGACTACAAAAAACTAGACACATTTCCTACCTTATCTAGCTCGATGCAGGAGTCCTATTAGCAAAACACAGCCAGTTTAAATGTTCACTTTGCATCGCCAGGCTCGGTACTTAGCGGATGCGGCAAAGCAGTCAACGGTAAACAAAAAACACAGCCTGCCATCCACCTATATATCAAGCCAGGCGACCAAAAGTGAATTAAACTGGCCATGTTTTGCTAAAAGGACTCCTGCATCAAGCTAGATAAGGTAGGAAATGCGTCTGTAGTTTTTTGTAGTCGTTTTCAGGGGGCTGGAGCTGCAGTTGAAGGGAGCTTCATGTTGCCCTTCTGCTCTTAGAGCTAAAGGGGAACAGGAAGCCGATCTGTTTGTGTTGTCCTGTTGTTGTTGTCCTGTATTTGTCCCGTCCTGTCTTTGTTTGTTGCCAGTGGTGTCGAGGGTGGTTTCCTT
Organism: Mopalia muscosa; assembly: GCA_031763545.1. NCBI lineage: Eukaryota > Metazoa > Mollusca > Polyplacophora > Chitonida > Mopaliidae > Mopalia > Mopalia muscosa. Next base: position 16,935 of record JARFOD010073441.1, read on the forward strand.
CACCCATTAGCATGGCTGGACAAAGTCGGGAACACGGTAACCTTGTTCCTGAGCAGATTCTGAATATAGGCGGGAAGGCAGGCCTTCTGATTTGAGGTGTGCTGCCCTATGCTTTAACACTGATCACTCACCTCAAATCAGAAGGCCTGGGAAGGTAGCAAAGCAAAGAACAAAATCATCTGTAAAATGACCACGTCTTCGCTACATATGTGTTGCCCAATGCCTACCTTATATTGACAATGAAGCTTTGTCCAGGTGTCTGAACTATATTGTGTTTAAATTGACAAGCCACTCTCACCTATGTTGAGTTCTTTATGTATTATAAAACTGAAATGTGACAGTAGGTATTGGTTACACATGATGAAATGTTTGAGTTAGAATAATTTCTGACCAGACAGTGAACTTAATGTGCATGTTTGAGGTTAACGCAACACCCACTAGAGGGATACTTCTAGATGGTTACGTTCCTCGGGTCGAAAATTTTGGTACAGAAAATAAAACTCAACATATTTGTGTATATTTGAACTGTTGTTTGAGGACTGTAAAGGCATTATGCTAGGCCCAGGTGTGTTCAGTACACTGGCAGGAAATATTGTTGCAACTTTGATCGTTCCCGGGTAATTTTAGAGAATTCCAGCTGTGCCCATTGTGCTGGCACGTCATCATATAACGTTAAACCCAATCAAACAAACAAACAATCAGAGTGCTGGTTTTATACAAGACATTTTAATTGAAGACCTGTCCCATTAGGGAGCGGGTGGGCCATGGCCCCTGCTTCCTTGGTCGATCGCAAGAGGTGAGAAAAGAGGCTACTTTCTGTTGCCCTGGTGTTCGCAGAACTAAAGGGTAAGGGCAGCAGATTTGTTTGTGATGTTCTGTATTTGTGTCAGTCGTCATATAAGTGAAATTCCCTTTAGTACGCGTTAAACACCAATCAAACAAACAAACAAAATTTAAGACCTAGATGTGTAATATCTAGGTCTTATTTATATGGCTAATTCTGGCCTAGCCCTGTAAACCTGACAGTGAGAATTTCCCCTCACACTCATGGGATTGAACAACCCTGCACTCCTGTAGTATAAGCAGTGAACCAAGTTCTGTACAAGTAGGATCATTAAATTGAAACTAATTCCAAATCAGTGTCACATTTTATTTATTCCCACTACCTACCTTGTTGGCTTCCTTCAGTACGTAAATGAGATCATGTGTACCACTTTTTCTCCTCTCCCACTTCATTCCATCCTTCAACTCAAAATCAGGGTCTAAATGCAGATCAGACCTAGATCCAGGTCTGTCACTTGTATCATGTCTTTTCTAGGGAAGATCAAAGGTTTAGTTTTACGGTTAGGTTTAAGTTTAGTTTTAGACCAATTCTATAGTTGCTCGGAAATCTGCCATAACTTCATCTTGCTGGATTTATAGGAGATGTATGCAACTTTTTATCCGAGATGAAATATTCAGTTAAAATGAAGCTTTCATTCTTAGGAGTTACAGTACTTGTGTGGTTTTGATTATTAAAGCTTTCCACAAATATATGTAATCATATGTATACTTTCCATAACATGTACATGGTCAAAGTAGTTATTTTCGCTACATAACAAAAATCAGCCAACAAGTTTATATGTTACTGTATTGCTTGACATCCCAGCTGAAACCGCATGTGCTGATTGGAACAAGGGGCACACCCATGTTTACAGTTTAGATCATTTTAAAAAAAATAACATAAGCTTACTGCATTTTAATTGCACTTCACAAAATAGCAAAGATCGTTCTGACATCCTCTAACAGTTCAGCTTCCTATGCCTTAGAAACCTCTGAAACCTCACCTATTGTGCCACGATAGTTATTCCGCATCAGGGGTTTTATAGACACTTTATCATCAGTAATACCCTGATGACGACAAATTGAGTTTTTCTTAAATTTGATCTTCAGTTTTGTTAGAAAAAATTGAGTTTTGGCCACTGGTGAGCTATAAAATTCAGAATATACATTGAATGGCCCGCAGATTTCCTCATATCCATGTTGGTTTTACCTAATTGACAATGAAAAGTTAGTACAATTGAGCATTAACGCTTTTGTGCGCCGATGGTAAATTAAAAATATTGAGTTTTATGTGTCTATAAAAACCTCAGCGTATAATCCATCGACTTGACATCAGTGATAGGAATAAGAGTGTTATAAATAATGGCATCACTAATAGGGTTAATACTCTTAATACAAGTAATCCAATTGATTATTCTTCCAATCTAAATAACACTTTTTCTGTTACTGCCAGCTTATGGTAATGTCAAACCCAACTGTAGGTTAGAATGGCAACTCCAAACAAAGTTACACATGGATGTATGGTGATTCAATAAATACTTGGTAAATTTTCAAACCTTTGTTAAGAATAGTTTCTTAGCAATGATTATAAAATATTAATTCATCATGGCATTATTCCCACTGATAAATTTCACAAAATCAAACTTAAGCTCCAATAAAAGATACATATGGATACATGATGATTCAGTATTTCAAGATTTTTTTTATACATTGTCGAGAATCACAAAAGTATGAACTCCAATGAGAGATACTCATGGATACTTGGTGATTCAATATTTCGGTTTATACAAAAAGAACAAAAACATTGCATTCGTGACAATGGTATAATAATTAATATAAAAGTTTTGTTTTATTTTAAAACTGTTGTATTCTTAACAATGGTTTTAAAGTAAAGCATATTATTATCCATAATATTGAATCACCATGTATCCATGTGTATCTTTTATACGAGTTGTAATTTTACTCTATTTTGTATCATCGATTCATGCTTATGTATCTTTTATTGCAGTTGTGAATTTTTTAATCTACTCTGTGAAACTTATCTGCAGTTGAAAAATTGGTATTTAAACCCCATTTAAAATGATGAACAAACACTTATCCATATAAGCTCACCCTTTTCCAAAGCTGAAAACAATTGATTGATTGGAATAGGTTGTTAACTCTGTTCATGAACTTTTTCTGCAGATCCGGGTACAAACTACTTATTTCAGTGCAAGCTCAACAAATGAAAAGCAGACAGTGTTGACATTGACTAATTAACATTTTGGTAAGTAAAGATCAACAATTTATCATCTTTTTTATTCATCCTGTCACAGGGTGTCTGTGTCTCTAATTTTTTTTTGCCTTCCTGCAATAAGTGTAGGTGTAATGCAATCATTATTATTCATATTATAGTGTGATAATGCTGACTACTAGTATTACATTCCCTTTGTATTGTGGCAAAATCGCCAGTGACAATATTCCCGTATTGTAATGTTTATTGTGAGCAAATTTCTATACATAAGCAATCCACACATTTTAATGAAATTGTTATGCATAATAAAAACTGCAACAAGTCTCTTAGTCAGACAGGAACTTTGACTATATCTAATGAATGTAAATTATACTAGTCTAGTAATAGTTTTATAGTAAGTTGAATAGTTTTTAAGCAAGCAGATTTATTTATTTTGTTATGACACAAGATATTTAATAGAGTAATGAGTCTAATGACTACATTTAAATACTTGGAACTACATATATTATGTATTAAACTTATCTCCTGATACATTGTGAAGCCTTTTTCAAATATGTGTATTATGTTGAAAAGGGGCATTGAGTTGAGTCTTAGAGGTATATTTTGTTGGAACAAAGATATGTACCAACAACTCTGGTGGCTTGTTAGACACCCACTGTGTCCATTATTAAACTTGTAAACAGAATCAGTGATGCAAACCTCACTTGAGAGTTCTTTCTTTGATTGGGGTTTATGTCAGACGCAAGGCTGGATTTTTTAAGTGTATTTCACTTGTCTGACATGGGATTCATTCTAATTCTGATGCTATGGAAAACTTTGAAGAAACTTAAAAAACAACAGTATACCACCCCTGTGATTTTGGGGGCGTCACCTTGTGTGATTCCCTGGCTGTAAGTGTATATGTATGAGGTAACCTGTGGTGTATAGGGGGACTTGAATGTGTCAGCAGTACATCAAACAAGAATCAGTAATCTGATGGGCTGAGCCTTGTACAGTGGGCCCCTCAAAACTGAAGAGTTAAGGACTCTACCGCTAGTCAGGGGTAAAAAAATTTTTTGCCTTTCTGAAATCTTTTTTTCATAATCTTGATAATGCAACAAGTTTGACCCAAAAATGTAGTGTTATTTTGGAATGTTTTTTTTTAGATTTAAATTGTAAAACGCATGCTTCAAAGATAATGCATATCGAAGGGCAGAAGAGATTAACAAGATTATCTCACCTCGACTGACAACCTGCTGACTATTGCCACAAACCAATTAGCAAAAGGTCCACAGATCAATCACATGATCGTTGGGGATGTGTATTTGAGCTGAACAGTAGCATGGGGAACAAATGTTTATGGGTGGTAGAACACACATTTATACTGACTACTCACACCTCCAATAGGACTCATACTGTTAGTCATTAACAAAGGTGTGAACGTAATCTGTGATGCCGACGTCTGTAAGATTTT
>JARFOD010073452.1:0-21438 GCA_031763545.1 Mopalia muscosa
ATACTTTAATTAATAAAAGAACATTCTATAACTTGTTTAGAAATTGACGTTATGGTTACGTTAGAATTATAAAAGATAATAACAAATCTATAAATGTAGATTTGTTTGATTTGTTACACATGTATATACCTTATTGTATTACCGAAATGGTCCAACCAATAGAATTCATTGCAGATGGAGATTTCAAAAATATATTACGTTATTTTCTGCCACCAAAAAACTAGCAGAGAATGCTGCAGTGTGCAGAGAGAGAGCTCGAGAATTATTCAATGGGAATCACAATAATATTCATGGTATTGATAATAAGTGCTAAACCATCTCATTTGCACCACTTCTCAAATAACGCTAAATGGTTAAGCATTGGAATCGACACCGACGTCAACTGTCTAATAGTCGTCCATATGGTTGTCTCGTGTACTTGTTTGAGGTGTACCACTTTACGAGAATCATTGAGTTAAAACCTACAAGTTTTAAGCCTGGGGCTCAGGCTTTCATTCTAGAATATAATTTTCACCTCAACATGTGGTATAGATCTGATAGTAAACCATGGCTATTAATATTTTATTCCTTCGACTGGTTCGATTGTAAATTAGGTTCGAATCAGTGTGACATTAGTGGAGACGTTGGGTTTACGGCAAGTCAAACTAAGCAGCCTCCCTATGGACAATAAACATTTGATATCATATAAATCCCTCCCTACCATTTTGTTGGGCAAATGAAGATATTTTTCGAGCAAAATACCAGACACACCGCCACTATGTAGAACTGTCATTATTTATTTTTTTTCTGTTCTCCGATCTGATGGTATATAAACCAGCAACAATTATGTATTTTCAATGAATGGAATGTCTTCGAATGTGATCATAGGCGTTTGGAACCTACGTTATATTTTTAAGGGCAAACCTCAGGCATGTGGTTATTTGAGATTTTTTTCGGGCAAAACATCACATACAAACGCGACATCAATACATCACTGTCACTGTTTATTATTTTTTAAGACTTATCTTTTATTGCTGCTCTTGTCTTTGTTTATATGGATATTAAAGTGTTTTTTCGACAGTTTAAAAGTAAATAGTGTAAATATGAAAAACTAACTAACATAATGCAATGATATCATTGGCCGTCACCCACACAGAGTTCAGAAATAAAATCAAAATGAAAAACGTATAATGGAACTGACGCTGATGTGAGTGACCTTCTTGTTGAATTGTATTTGGCGGCGTTGGGTCACAATAGTGTCTTACGGAACTGTGATTTATCGGATTTGAATGACATGTACATTGATTGAAATGCGATTGGCCGATTGAGTGACATGAACCTACTGCTAAACTGCGCCAATTCAAAAAAGAAAAAAAAAGAAACCCCAGCATTTTCACCAAATTTAGAAACCGAGCTGTCTGAATGGAATGGGACAAATGTATTTATAGGTCTTGAGTTGTGTGCGACAGTTTTGCGGTATGGAACTGGAAAACATCATATCCAGTTCCATAGAAAGGTTTGGCAAAGCAATATTTCCAACTCGTCATTGTGTTGCTACCAGAAGGCCTGTACGGACTGCAATTGTATCATAATACTGCTAACGAGATTTAAAAACAACTCTACACACATTATTTACGTTAAACTCAGGGTGTACGTATAGAAAGGATTTTGGTTTCCAGTCTCACTAGTTTCGTAATTTTGATCAGAAACATTCACATCATAAAACATTCTCGTTAATCGGGACAACTATTATTATTTTTAAATGGATAACAAAAAATCAATGTTGTTAACTTTCTCGCCCAGAATATTTTCCAAAATCAGAATGGGTTGCCGCTCCGTCTTTCCTCATTCTCAGAGCTTCCGAGGTCTAGGTGGCCCCTCGCCCTTTTGTTGTGTTTTGATGTTTTTTAAAAATTTTAAATGGGTACTACAAAGATACATTTTTTAGCTAATAGTTGTCATAGTTTTTCCCAAATAAACGGCAGTTCTGCGTACACGAATCAGTAGTGGTCTCTTTAATATAGTTATTCTCTGAAATGTCAATTCAATGATCGGAATTTCGAAGAATTTCAAAACCTTCAAAATTACCCCAATATAAAATCCGAATTCCTTAAAAGAAATTATTGAAAACTATGCTAGCACTTTATGACGTACTAAGGTATAATCCCTGCTCATCCCTGCCCTTTACTGCAAAAAAAAAAAGCCAAGGTGGCCTCTACAGGCATCCTCATGTTCGGAGCTTACGGGGCCTACGCGGCAGCTGGACCCTCACCTATTAAGCTATAATAGTCAAGCTCCCGCTCCCCTTTATATAATTCTAATTCTACCGCTGTAAGCTGTGATCTGCGGCCAAACACAGATCTGAGTAGGGTGCTTCGACCAATCTCCATTAATTACTGTGTAGATCTTTCTATTAGCGGTATATATCATACATATATATTTATTTATGATAAATAATTTTCAGGCAAATGATACATTTTTTGGGCCAAAAATAGTGTGCACCCCTAAAAATTTACACTCCCCTACACCTATGACTATTTGTATGTGTATAAATAACGCAAAGTTTATCCTTTGTCATTTTGATTCGACTGAGTAAACATTTGGGACTCGAATGTGACATTCAACAATATTAAAATGTTTTAAAAAGCCTTATACCTGAGAGGTATGAATTTTTCTGAAGAAAACAAAAACGTTTACCCTATCCTAGTATTTATGCGTCAGAGTATACATGATAAGAAGGAACTCTACGTCTTTTCCTGTCATTTACATTTAGTTCATTTTTTTATTGCCATACTTCATATAGCACACTCATTAATATCAAAAGCAAGCTTCACTGGTAAGGTTTAAAAATTATTTCTTGACTTTTTAATTCTCACCGAGATAAAGCCGATGCATAAACAAAGAATGCCTGTCAAATGAATTCAATTCGGAATATGTCAGGCGTTACATAAACAATCCATAAGCATTTGGAATAGGAAAAAGGATATGTCTTTCATTTTAAGTGAATTTTTTGTTCGCACACGGTTTAGTTATTGTTTTCCGCCCAAGACGTTTAATATTGTTTCTTCATGTGTTCTTAATTGCCTTCCGGCCACTCGGCTTTTTTGTAATTTTTAACATAGACCTCGTACACAATTTTATGCTTTTATTTCTTGCAATTTATGTCTTCTGGAAAGCTAGTTTACGAGTTTGAAATGTTTTTCTGCCGGTTAATTTATTTTATGTAATTTATACCCATGATACATGATTGGTCTAGCTAGTTTTATCGTTCTATTGCAACAATTGAATTTTAGCAATTTTTCTTACTGATGACATTTTTAAATCCTAATTTAGAAATACTATTTTCTAATTGGTTGTTATGATAACCAATAGAATATTCCTGCGGAATACTGTAAGAATAGTCTAACTTTTAAAAACTAAAAAGAATATACAATTTATTAATTTTTATTCCTACTGGTCTGACAGCTACAAATTAAAAGTCGATTCAAATCCCCCATATATAAAACGGGTATTCTTTAGTGACAGTTGTTTAACACTATTCATTGTCACAGAACATACAAACCTTACCGGTACTGTGAGATATCGTCGTAAAAACATATAATGTGTGGTCATTTGTATGCGAAGATTTTTCAGCTATAGTCCGCGAACTGATTCCGATAAGAACAATTGTCACATATTTCCTGTTAAATTATAGATACACTTTTGGCCCGTTTTATGAAATGAATGAATTTTAAGGTACCCCAAAATGACGTCATTACGACTTTTCCTCTGCTGTTCCATCTTACTTTTTACTTCATAGTTTGTCTTTTTTCCCAGAAAAGTTCCATGGTTGCTTTGAGGAAGTTGAACAACGTTTAATACAAATCGATCGTAATACTTATTTACTGCGACATTAGCTCGAGTAGTTACATTTATCATTTACTCAAACTTACACACGTCTACATTCAAATTATTGAAAAAGGTTTCGAAACAGTAGTCGCTCGTTGGTTGGCATGGAGAGTTAATTATCAAAAATAATATCTGACCTGATTTTTTAAAATAGCAATCTGTTATTGCTGATATGTACATAACACAAATATATGAAAAAGTTATCCCCCTTCCACGTTAAGTTTTAAATGCTGTAAATTACTAGTGTTGTGGGTAGATATTTATCCGCGATATGATTTTCGATAGTGCACAGTACTAAAAGTTTCAAATTGGAGGCAGTTTTACTGCTGCCGTGAGAAAATCAACGTCCCAATATAACCCACTGACCAACAGGACAACTCGCGAGAGAAAGAGCGACTCACACATCAGAGGTAAACGAATGGGCTATTGAATTGATAGGATGGGAATCCACACACAATTAAGTGGAAGCAACTACTGGACTAGGGGTGCGACACCGCACAGTCTAGTTAAGGGAAGGCAACTAACAGACACATAAAGGGAAAGCAACGCACAAGCTCGTAAAGAGACGGCAACTCTTGGACTAGCAAAGGGAAGGCAACGCATGGACAAATGAAGGAATGGGAAAGCACATACTAGAAAAGCGAGATCAACTTACAGACTAATAGGGAAAGTCAAATCAAGACTACTAAAGGGACGACAACTCGCAGACTGGAAAAGGGAAGGCAACTCACAGACTAGTGAAGGGAAGCCAACTAACCGACTAGTAAAGGTAATGTAACTCGCATTTTAGTAAAGGGAAGGCAAAACCTGGACTACTGAAGGGATGAGAACGTACTGACTAGTAAAGCGAAGCAACTTACAGACTAATAAGGAAAGACAACTCCAGACTAGGAAAGGGAAGACTATTGAAGGGAAGACAACTAATATACTAATAAAGGGAATACAACTCACAGACTAGTTTATGTTGATCTGTATTGTGCACGACGCTGCCAGTACAAAGCTGAGTGTGACCATTTACTTTAAACATAACTCAGCAGTGTGATGAAGCAGCATATTGCTCGAATGTAGTTGTAGTATCTGGGTGAATAAATGGTGGGCATATGCATGACCAAACGGTGTGGACCCAAAGCCAGACCCAAGCTATATTGCCAGAAGAGAAGGACCCTTCGAGGGGATGGATGATTAGACATGGTAGATCAAGCGGGTTGAGTTATCCTTACATGTGGATCCTCGGGCAACTGAATGATTTCAAAACGGGGATTCAAGGTCTTGTTGGGTGATCAACGGAGGGATAGCTCTCATAAGATGTGGATCTATTCAAGGATTTTGAATAGAGATGAAATATTTCAAATTTTAGATTCGCGGTTTATAAAACTAGGTAGATCTAAGTCCAAGATGCGAGGTTATATTTAAAAAAACTAACAAACGGATTGATCCACAGCAGGGATTATTTATGGACGTGTTGAATATACACAAAGGACTTGTCATCAGATGAGGTGTATACACAATAGTGTCGGGTTATGGAAAGGGGTCAATCTAAAGCCAATCAGTTTTTTTAGAAGCGGCAGATGCCCTACCAACACACATTATTCATAGGTAAGATAGCTTATCACAGAAGGGGGATGCACAAACAGCATTATGTCTCCGACATGAAGGATCCACAGATTATTTTGAACAAGAGGTACATACATAGTCAGGTTGTATATTGAATGCCACCATGCCTCATTAAGTGATGTGGATCACAGGATCGATATTTTATCAATCATGAAGACTTATTAGTCAAAGTTAAAACATAACTTATTACATTTGCGGCTGGTCATACAGAGGTATCCCCCATCACGCGCCAAAAAGAGATGTCTCAGTGACTTTTGTGCCACCCCACTCACCCAATTATTTATCATGGTCAAGGTAACATGATAACAGGAAATATGATATGTGTACACTGTACATGAGTGAGCAATTTTCGACGAAAAGCAGAAATTGCGAAATGCATATAACATAACCGTGTAACTTCCTTTTCTTATAGCTGTGCTTAATATAAAAGTTATGATATAAACTATCATAAAAATCTGTACTCCCCATATCATTTACTTTCTTGTTAAACAATTTTAGGCAAAAGAAGGGAGACTACTGCAGTTGCTAAAATGTGTGCCTTTCCATAATTATCTCCCTTATATAAGGCTATTCGGTATTAATGTGTCATAAACATCATGTTTATTGATTGTTTGTTTGACTGGTTGCTTATTTGGTTGACTGATTGATTGAATGACTGACTGATTAATATATTGATTGCTTGATTGATTGGTTGGTTGATTAATATCGATCGATGGATTGATTGGCAACATGGAAAAACAACACAGGACATTCGACGGAGACGACGCAATACTACACTGCACCACACAGATCGGCTTTGTGTTGCCCTAGCTATAAGAGTACTAGAACAAAACGATGCTTCCTCCAGCCACTAGCTATATCATGGTAGATAAATTTTATACATAAGTGCCTGTTCTGGCCTATACAAATATTGTTATTCCTAAATCCCAAATTCTGTTTTAAACTAAAAGCAATCTTAATTTTAGGGGTATTGAAAACATCATGTCAAAGGTATCATCTGAAGCCTTTCAGATGATGGAAAGGATGATACACACAGTTGGTTAAGCACAGTTGGGTAAGATGATAACACTCTTTGGTAACATGATAAACACTATTACGTGATAGATGGTACACAAAGTGTCAGTAAGGATATACACACCGTTGAGTAAGATGATATACACTGTTTAGTAATATGATACACACTGTTTTGTAAGATGAAACACACTGTTGGGTAAGATGATACACAAAGTATCGGTTAGGTGATACAAACTCTTGAGTAAGATAATATACACTGTTTGGTAAATTGATACACACTATTTTGCAATATGGTACACACTTTTGATACACGCCATTTAGTAAGATGACACACACTGTTAGATACACACTATTGGTAAGTTGATATACCTTGTTGGGCAAGACCATTCACACTGTTGAGTATAGGATGACCCAATGCCCGAATGAGATATATTACAGGTTATGGTGGTAATTATGGATATCCTGCCTATGTAAACTTATCTGTCATCAGACTTGAGAAATTACAAAATATATGTATGCAAAAAGCTATCCAGATTCAACTTTTTGCAAAATTAATACACATTAATCCTACAGGTTACCCTGTGATACCAATACATTAAAGTCTCTTAGAAAACAGCAAAAAAAAAAAAACGAACCAGAAAACACAACAAACTATGTTTGTACAACACTAAAAGTTCCAAACTCGATACAAGATCGAATGAAGGACAACGTATAAAGCCACAGGCTTAATCGCGTAAGATTCAGGTCCGCAGCCGTGGCTAAGTAGTAGCTTGTGTGCTTACTAAACTGAACCTGCTTCGATGTACCGTTCACTGGTTCGAGTCCGCCTGTCAACCGTCAGGTATTTGAGCGAGTCACATGTTGTAGCTCAAGCAATCGCTCGGGTGGTTTTTACGAAGTTTTCTCCCTTGGTGCAGTGTGAAGTGGACAATCTGTCGTCATATAACTGAAATACCCTTGAGTCCGGTGTTAAAGCCCGATTAAACAAACAGACAGCGTAAGATTCACATGCTAACAAAAAGTTTAGATTGAATTTTAAGAGATATCTTGAATGAAGGGCATGGCAACGTTGCACATGGTGACACATAACAGTATGATGATACAGAATGAGGGGTGATGTTTTGTCTCGAGCAATGGTCCAACATATTCTTCATTTGTTTAATGACACTGCTGTGAAATCGTGGAAATTCAACTTTAAGGTCCTGTAAAATTTGGCACAGAGGCATTATGGGTCAGGACCGGTTCTGACGGAACTCCTTTAGAGGCAGAAAAAAACAACAAATGCAAAACCAGGGCTAAAAGATTTTGTGTCAACTTACTTTTAATACTTTTAATACGATTGTTTTATTGTGTCGCTGGTATTGTTAAGTCTGTATTGCGAAGAAGAAAGCATTCATTTATTATCAAGATGATAGATGATCTCGAATTATACAGTTATACTGTGAGATGCATCGGTGATCCGTTTTGCACTTAAGTCATTAAAAGGATGGTTAACTTGAGAAAGGAAGGCAAGCATTGACTAGAGAGTGTAATCTCATAATGCAAATGTGGTATTTGTGCGATTTGTTTTGCAATTCTTATTCAAAATCGAAAGTTAGCTATCCTTTGCAACGTAAAAATACTATGGTGGCAAACATTTTTGCGACTGGAGGTGTGTGCCGCTGGACCAATCGGCTAATCGCATTGCTGCACATGTCTACGTGAGTTAGTATACTAAAAGACACATGGCTACTTAACATATTGTTCAGTGCATAATCCCTTTTGACACCGTTTACCACAACAAAGCAGCCCTCGTGCATTTTTTTCTAAACAGCCCTTAGGTGGCTTTTGGCGGCGCGGACATTTATACTCGAAGGTAGCTATGCTATTTGAAGCTTCCTAACCTTTAGAAATAGCAGAAGGATACCCTGATTTGGTACATTACCTTCCAATATATAAAATGTGCATGGCCTAACCCTGACATAATCCATTTCGGTTTCTTCTTTAGAAAGTTTTGGGTTAGACGGACACATAAAACAGCCACCACAGCTGCTCAAATTTATTTTTTTTTATTGAATTTTGTATGAAAGTGTTGCACACAATTTATTGTTCCCAAATACCCACTCATCCATTAAGCCAATACTTGTTAATTATATTTTCTATCCCTTAACATTGCTTCAAGTTTTCTAGAATGCTACGGATATCTTACAACATGACCAGTCTATAGCTATGTAAATCTTGCATGAATAATCAAGGTTTTGTTTCAGTTTGTTTTGTTGTTCTTGATTTTAAGTTTGTTAAGTTTTTGCCAATTGGACATTTGTCATAACATACTATCAGAAAGTAAAAAAACATCGACGTTATCCGCATCGGCCAGCCGACATGACCTGTTCATCCAAAGTCACCATGTTCTTTGGGAATTAATATATTGTCCTCTTGGGTGCATACGTATTCCCCATGGTCTGTGTGTGGCCTAAACTCTTAAACAATTAACTTACGCTCGCATAAGTATACGTATTCAATCTTCATTATCCGATAATTGAAATAATTGATAGATGAATGTATTAAACTAGTAGCTAATTTAAAGATAAGGTAATATAAAAAGAGTGTACGGTATGTTGTACATTAAATTCTCATTTTAGACAATCTACCTGACTAAACATGCACTACATGTACGTTAATGTTCCAGTCCAGTGCGTACTACATGATGTGTATAAGGAGAAATGATTTATACAGGAGATTTTGTCAACCATCTACTTTAAGAACAAATGTGTCACGCTCACTTTAGCTCTGTGGGTTACACAGTGGGTCTTATACGAGGCTCAATATGTGCATGTAAAGAAAGGTGTTAATGATAATACACGATTGTAACTCGGTGCACGTCATTTGCTTCAAATCTGATCAGCGCAATGCTAAATTAAGCATCTTAGTACTTAATACAATTTCATTTTGCGTTTTATCATGAGCAGTAAGTTTGTCTGGGGTAATGGCTCGAAAGCTTTTTATTTATTTTTTAAACTGGTGAATTTATGTTTTAAATAAAGGCCAACCCTTTTGTATTGTGGAATGCATAACACTTCTTGCCTTTTGTTTGGTATATTTTTGTTACATCAAGCAGTGTGTGGAAGTGACCGAGTGTTATTCTTAAAATAAAAGAGACAGCTTCTGTTTCTTGAGCTGTACGTAAAATGGCTGAAACGTTTCTTGAGCTTTATCCGAAATGGCTGAAATGTTTTGTGAGCTTTACGCCAAATGGCTTAATTATTTTTAGGCTTTGGGTGAAATAACTGAAGTGATTCTTGGGTTTTGCGCGGATAATATAAAACGTTTTGTCGAATTTACGCGAAATAACTTAAACATGTATTTGTAGTTTTAATTTGTAGTTTAACAAAAGCTCATCGCTGTATAAAGTTAACTGCTCTTTGAAAGTTTAAGTGCGGTTTCAATTGTGAAATACAGTCAAGGGTGGATCTTTTTGATAAAAAATATCTCAATAACACAAAGGAAGCATTTTATTTCAGTCGTTATGTAGTGTTATCTACGATTTGTGTGTATTCTTCTTTAATACTCAGCGGCCATCAGCAGTGAAGATAATCTGAAGCTAAAACCTATTCACTCAGCATTTACCGTTGGCACTTACGACGTCTCAACACATGTTTTACCTCATTGATTTTGACACTGCTACAAAAGATTGTTAAAATCCGCATTTGTTCCAACCTGAATAGCTTGGTTATCTCTCTAGATAACAACCCAAAAATAACATTTTATGAGTGCATACTACTGATACAGTATGAACTGTATCTGTTGAAATTGTAAACCCAGCATTCAGTTGGGTCTGACACTATTCTGAATGTGCAACGAAGAGGAAACGCGTTTTATTGTGTCTATTAAGAGTATATTGTTTGCTACAGAAATAACTACAATCTCACAATATATCCTACGTTCAAAACATTTGTATTTCATACTGACCTTTGCTTGTCTAGTTCGTAGAGAAATATATAACAGACATCAATATGGTTGAGGTTTAGAAAAATCCTATGACGATATTTTACCTTACATGCGTGTCTACAAATACCTTAAAACTTGAAGAAAAAAAATATCCAACCACCTTGGAATATAAGAGTTATAATCAAAGGCCCATTTCTAAAAAAATAATTGACGTTTTGTTTATTGATATCCTTATAAAATACAATGAGTCATAACATAACATTTTGTTTATAATCTTTAAGTCCTCCTCTTTCTAAATATATGTGTTGTTAATATAATCATCATTTCGAATTATAGCCGCAAAAGTCACGAAAAGGTAAAGGGTTGCGTTTTTGACTCCTGACTAGCGTTAAAGTTTTTAAATGCATCAAAAGACTTTCCTTTACTATCTTCGTCTCTGAATACATTTATTCGTTCAAAACCTACGAAATCACCTATGATGCCAATGTCATCTACTAAAAATGCACCTGTCTCAAACCTACATCGCGATTAATATACAAATAGCCAACAAATAAAAATATTCCACATCAGACAAGAAATTACCAGTCTAAAATAAGCTCGCAATTTGTGAAAAAGATAAATAAATTAGTTATGTTTATTTGATCTTTATCTTAACTCGCCATCTGTACATGCACAATATTAAATATTTTAAATTCCTGGCGTGATGCAGTGGGTATTCAGAAAAACACCTTCACATGTATAATACTTTCAGGCTTGAGTGGCTGGAGATGTGAATTAATTGAAGACAAATATTTCATTTTGTACGTCAGTGATGCAATCCCATACAGTCGGGGAGGCTCATAAATAAGCTCAGTCCTAATTAAAAACGTATTAACTGAACAGGACAGCCTGTCGATTTAATCAAATGATTGCGGAGTTTCATATTTCAAAAGAACCGGAGAAGAGAAAGAATTATCAAAAGTTTTGTAGTTTAAGTTTTATCCAGGAATGCTATCCACGTAGAAGTGATCATCTAGTTCAAATCCCTGAATGCAGATCCAAGATATTGATATGGATATGTGTAGGTAACAATGACAGTAATATCACGCGCCAATTACGTAAGAGAACATGTATCGAACACATCTACAATACGTGATCTCCGCATTATCTTAACTATTTGTTACGCTGCATTAACAAAGTCCGATTTGTTCTCTAATGATGCTGGGAACAGATATATCATATACAGTTTACCAAGCGTTCCTGATTTATAAATCTGTCCACATAGATTGTGACTGTATAGCAGGAATCTGAAGAAATTTTGCAAGTTGAAAATTGTCCTGGGCGTGGGTTCGATTCCGGACAGGCTTTAACGTGCACAATGTTCTGAACTAGAATCTGTTCAAACTAAGATAGTGTTATTCGAAAATAACGAAAACACTGTTAATATCTATTACCTATAAAACACACAAAAAATGGTTTCATTTTTTACCTGATGACATAAATTCAAAAAAATAAAATAAAAATAATCACACTGACTCAGGGATGTCGATTATTCAAAATCGTTGAATCATCTCCTGTATTAGATAAACTCACAGATAGAAGTTTCCATAAAATGAATGTTAATATAACAGAACCTTATTAAGGAAGTTGTGTACTGACATGTGGATATAATTTACCAGGTTTCTCTAGATTACTATGACTATACCCAGAAAGATATAACACACTCTTGGTTATATAAAACACGTGTACTATGTTCTGGCGAATTTTATTCCTGGTTATTTCGTCTTTACATAAAACCAAAGACAATACGTGGGCTGCTGCAGAATGTGATATAACGTCCTCAAATTGAGACAGTCTTGTCGAGAAGTCAGGACCTTCTGGGCCTTTTGTGACCTACCACATATTATTAAACCGAGCAATGCTCTACATAAATTTGCGGTTTATGAAGATGAGAAATCGGCTATTCGGCTGGTAAAGCAAGAATATTTAGACCGTGCAATCCCTAAGGCACCGTAAATATTAATAATAAAATCTCATTATCTTTCAAGGAAGGTTCAAAGCACAATTATATTATGAATTATAGCGATAGTTGTATGTACTGTACAGAGAGTACTTAATATTATATATGTATAGTCTCCATCGATTTTACATTATGGCATCTTATTTCTGCCGTTTATAAAGTGAATATCACCAGTATTTTGATTTTTAATAAGACGTTCTTTGTTTCAAAATATGCAGCAAATGCCCGTCGCCCATAGTCTACAAGACTCTGGGGGTCGTTGGTTCGATTCTGACTATACCGCAAATTAAGCACAATAAAACCCATTATCTGAACTAGAATCGTTTAATGTACGAAAGTGCTGTCCCAGTATAGAAAAATGCCAAAATATGGAAAATATAATCCCAAATGGGGGTAATTGGGGTGAAACCTGAGGTGTGTTAACCTTTGTGTAACTTATAAATTAACACAGGTCTGCTTTCCCGGCTACAAAAAAATACACCAGCATAAGAAGCGACGTGAATTTCTAACTAGGTGATGGAGTAAAGACAAAACCTACGCCAATAGAGTAAGATAGCATTTGTGAAATGTATTCCATTATTTCATGCTAAGACTCATTGCTCCGTCTAGTGTTCTCAATGACATGTATCATTCAAAGCACACAGTCTCTTACTTCGGTAATAATATCAATATATAATAGACCTTTAATATAACCATGACACCCATCACAGCGCAATACACCTGTCTTCTTTGTATCGGCCTGTGAAGTATTTTATCATAAAAACGAATCATCCCAATCTAGGAGTGGTTTGTTTTTAAATCTGAAATCCCTTCAGCCATTTGTTTAAGTTTGCTGCCTTTGATCCGGAAAGCAGGCTTATGGACATGTGATAATTATTTGTCCTATAGCAGAATTTATCCTATATAAAAAACAAATAAACACACTTTTAAATAGTTGAAATTAAAATTAATTTCTGGAGGCAGAGTTTACCTTAATGTTTTCCAATTTTTGCGGAAAAAAAATTCTATATAAAATTATCTAAACTAGAACCCTGTCGGTTTATGTCAATTTCTGGACACTAACTGTATAAAGTTCACAAATAGACAAGCTAGTGTATATTTTGCACGTTAATATTATGGACAATAAGGATACAAGAATATTATGTTTTATTAACTGTCTTACCTCATTTTGTCCACGTTGACTCGGCGAGGGTTCCCTATGAACTGTCCCTTAGGATGGGGTATTCACTCACTGCTGGCCTACACACTTTCAATTACTAACTGCTTTTCCTAAGCTTCCTATTTCCCGCTTTTTTAAATCACTCTTTTTATTCTGTCCATCCTTTTTTTAGTGTAAGCTGTTATCACCCAGTGCAATCAAGCACATGAAGATCAACTATTTGCTTACGTTTTTTAAGAAGTAAATAGAGATTAAGGTCTGGAGATTGATTTCAGATAGAGCAGTAGGTTTTTTGCCACCCTCATTTGACAAACGACCGGTTATTTAAATGACTTGACTTACTTCATGGCCCCTGGTAAAGGACAATAAAAACATTCATGATTTAGCTTGTTGTACGTTCGTTTATTAACAGATAAGAGTGATAATGGTGTCGTTTGATGCGCAACGATGAGGTGCTGACAAGTATAATTCCATATGAGTCATACCGTTCGAGTAAAGGTTGAATTGATTTATCTTAAACATCGATTGAGGGTTAACGTGTCAGGGAGAGGCTTGGTTGCTTTGGTACTTGGTACGTGGTCGGGCGTATCGGTGGGTGAATAGGTGGATGAGTGGATGGCTGACTGAGTGCATGGTTGCCTTCTGCTTGCTTGTTTTGTTACATGGACATTCATTCATTCATTCATACATTCATTTATTCGTTCGTTCTTTCCTTCCTTCGTGCATTCATCCATCTATATCCGTTTGTTTCGTATCCCATCATTTTTGGGATGAGACGTTTTTTTATAGCAACTTAATCGGTTGAAAATATTTTAAAAACAAAATGAATGATCTTTATTTGGAAAAACACACAAGTAATGTTATTCTGAAATGCGTCACACTACCTTAATTTGGATTGACTATTTTAGTCTTCATTATGACATAAACATGAGATAATGATAACTGTTCACCTCCCTTTCTGCTTATACGAAAGAAACATTTTTTATCTGAATGGTTCCATAATATATAACCTTCCTTTTTCTTAAGAACCCCCAAATAACCATTATTTCTGAGAGTGTGGTCGTCTGAGCTACAGAGGCTCAGGGCATTATGACAGCGAATATTCTTCTCGGGTTGGTCCCGCTAGGTTAAACGAACTTCCTTTGTTTCAATAGATTCTAGTTCAGGAAAAAACACAAAAGATACAATGACACTACTAACAAAGGTATCTTTTATTGAGAACTTACCATCTAAGTGATTTATTGTTTAATTTTCTGGATAATCACTGTTTATCAAATATATATTTTAATGTAGAGTGTGGAGAAAGACGTTTTTGCTTGCCACTGGGATTCAACCTAGCACGGCCTCAAACCAACTGAGCTACAGCAGTAAAGGATTCGAAGGTTTCTCTACGCGAACTGTTTATATATAATGTATATATAAATGACGTTACACAGAATGTTTAGGAAATCCATGTCGTTGGATTTTTCGTCTTCTTTTTTTTAATCGTCCCTTTATTTTAAAAAAAATATATGGCACTATAAAGTTTGTTTTCTTACATGCGAAAAAAATCTTAAGTGCGGCATGTCCCCGTCCAGTCTAGGGCCTATCTGGCCATATCTTGTAACGACTACAACAGGTTATTGTGGTGTATTTTGTATGTTTGTAATAGCATGCAAATTATGAAATATATTGGATTGCATCTGAATTAACCTATATAATTTATTTGAGTGTCGATGGACATAGATAGATGATGAACCTGATATGATTAAAACCAATATATCTATTCATAGGCTAGCCATCAAACATATCGGTGTTCAATCCAATATCGCCTGGAGAAGAATATCTGAATATAGTCTGAACATATTTATATAGACGTAATTTGCATGCCTCTGTTTGGGACCGGTTGAATTGACTGAGATGGCCAAACTAACCAAGCTACGAAAACCAAACTAGCCTAGATGACGCTACATTATATACTATACAGTCAGCTTCAACACTTGGACGGTGCATACACTTGAGTTTCCGGAAGATCCAAATATGAATACCAATTCACACCGGATGCGACCTCGCGTCGCTTGGGTCTTATATTTACACTGGGCACTGCACGACACTTTTTGTTCCTATGCTTTCACATCAATTGGTTGACGCGTTCAGGAAATGACGCCACAATGCGAACAAATAACGTCATTTGATGTTCCATGAGTGCGAAGCAAAGAAATCAGTTTAAATATAGTTAATCTAAATATTTATATAAAAGATATAATCTTCTAACCGGATCCGTCAACATAATTTAATAGTTAAACACTAAATACGAAGACATTTTGAAACTATGTGTAGATTATCATGCTGACACTGATATGGAAAGTCGCCATTTATGAAACATTTGAAGCATCCCCTTGCTATTCAGATACATTCAGAAAGTAACCGAAGAATATACATTACCTCAACATCTGCACCACAGGCAAGATCATGGAATTTACAAGAAAGTTGCGGTATAAACAGATACAAAAAATCCTATCCAAATAATATCTTGATTTTTGGCAGTGTTTTGGAGTTTATGACAGTTTGATGAAAATGAAGTGCAGAAAGGTAAGGTGATTTGTAATCTTCTAGTTGAAAAATAAAAATATACCTTCGAAATTTTGGTTGAGCCAATATGGTGAACTGCGGGACGATGCTCCAGTAAGTCTTAATTCAATATTTTTATTTTTCGAAATTTTACCAGAGATTTGGTATGAAGTAAGGTTCCGATCTGGTCAACCCAGATTTTTGTAAATTCCCCCTGTATGCTCCGATGCACATGTCCTAGTACATTAAACTTTTTATTAACAATGCTATATTTCTGTATAAGCTCTTCAGCATTTCCTTCACACTCATTTGTATGCTCAAATAGAGATCAAATCGTTATCTCTTTCTTAGAGGCTTTGACAATACTATATTGTCGATCCATTAAATTTGTGGTTTGTTTTCACCTCTCACTAGTGACCTACAGAACAAATCACTACTTCATCTTTTTTTTCTGTTAAATTTGGAACCATTTTATAGTTTAAATTATGTGACGATCATCTGCCCGGCCCATTTTGTCGGCCAATTTTGTCGGGTAAAACAGTACTACAATATCCATATAATACAAGCGAGTAATTTATAACTTTCATTTACCTACTTCCAAAGATAAACACGAGCACTACGGATTGAATTCATCAGTTCATAATGTATGGAAGACTTGTTGTGTCATATATATGTCGGAGATAATGTACATCTGTTGAAATCGGTACGTTACTAATTTGTCATGCAAAAATCTGACGGTCGTAAATTCTTATTAAAAGAATATATTTATTAAATATATCGTGTTTAGTGTTTGATTATGTGACACGCAAAGTCCACCATGATACAGCGGGTGGTAATCTCGAAAACATGTTACAAATGCTGCATGTATTTCTTGCATTCTGTATGGCTCCTCTTAGATATGTTCCTTAGTACTTAGACTAGTCTAGACTTGAAGTATCTAGAGGACATAACAGACGTGCTGGAATGCAAATATCATTTCAGACGATTATATACATATCCACATACAATGACTATTCACTTATACTTTTACTTTGTAACGCCCCCACTATTATTGATAGAGGTTAAATGAATTAGCATGATGTTAAGTTTAGATCAACTATCACGCCGGCTGTTTTCAAACGAGTTTTGGGCCATTCGTGCAGACTAAGGCGTTGTTTATATGACTTCTATACTTATAGAGTCATTGGTGTTAATGAATTATCACATCAGATCAGGCTTTATTTCTATTAAGTGAATCATTGAATCTTTTTCGAGTAGATAAAGATCAGAATGTCTGATAATTGAAACAGGTGTGTTCTTACAACATGAAACATTAAATTTATGAAAAGAACTGTTTTCGTCCATATGTTTGTTCGATCTTATCATTCACTAATCGTGATTAATTTATGCTCACGGCACCTGACACTTTATATCTTTCTGCGGCTTCTGTTTGTTTCATTAGGATTTTACATCGTGATTAAGGTCATTGCCTATAGATAACGGTATGTCAGCCAATGGGAGAATGGAATCCCTCCTTACGTCAGTAACAACAATCAACAAGAGGTGAATGTGACTCACTTAATCCCGTAGGAAGTACTCTATCACTGTTGGAGCTCAGGAGAAACAAACTAAAATTTCTTTATCTATTGCAACTTCGCTTAAATTATGGAACAACGTTAAATCCCACTATTATTCAACCAGAAATTGGACTTGAATGGCCACGTTTTAAATATTGATGTAGTTTGTTGTAAGACTAAAATGTTTCAAAAATTTAAAACCCTGCGTAAAACGTTATGTGTTTTTTTTTTTTACGGTTTTCACGTCGGCTGTAAGACTATTTTTATTATTGATTTGTTTTGATTTTATACTTTCATTTACCAAAGGATTCATATAAAATACAACTATTTGTTAACAATTGATTGGCGGGAATAAAGTCCAGAGAGGACTTGTTTTATCCCAAGATGATTTGATGTTGTTGAAAGCAAATCATTATACAATTTCTTATAGTAACATAATATACATACAAAACAAGTCAACATATATAGAAGTCAAAAAGACAACTAATCAAAATATTATGATGCGATTTCTTTTGTTCCACTTACGAGCAACAGTGATTTCGTATGTACGGTCAGACACGTTTGTCAAACAAACAGGAATTTTTAAGTTGAGAAGACTATTTTTAGTTGAGTAAGTTTCTGATAGTCGACAGAAGTGGTTTCGGAAATTTACAGGAAGGGAAAGAGGGTATGAATATATTTATGGAAAATTGTAAAAGTGAGAAATTTATTAAATTCAATATATTCAGAATTTTAAGTTCTTCGAAAATAAGCTCAGTATGCTGTAATTTAGATCGGAAAACTCGTTTTTGTATTAAGAAGAGAGGTTGAATATGGGTAGAATATGCGTTGCCCCAGAGAGGATTGGCATAGGACAGATATGGAAGGATGAGCGAGATGTAAAGGATAAGGAGTCTTCTTCTGAGTTTTGTTAACGTTTAAGGAAAGTTTGTTGGTATGAAGTCAATTTTGAATGTGAACTAACTCTGGGCTCATGGTGTTTATTGCTTCGAGACAGTTTTATTGACATATGTATCATCGGCAAATATAAGAAAGTTAAGAACTGAAGAGGATCAGATATCATTTATGTAAACGAGGAAGAGGATAGGAACAAGGATGGAACCCTGTTGAACGTCGCATGTGATTTTAGATAATGATGAGAAGTAATTTTCGATTGAAAAAGATTGATGTCGATTGGTGAGGTAACTTTGAACCCAGAGATTGAATTGGAATGGCCAAATTCTAATTAGGAATGTATGCTCTCCCTAAAAAGAAACGCAACATTAATTTTTTTTTATCCAAAAAAGACTTTTCATCATCATTTTATACAGAAATACATGTAAGCACCACATTACATTGAAATTAAGCACACTGGTTGTTCAGATTTTGACGTTCATTAAAATGTCAAAATGTATCACATTAAAGTCAATAGCGCTCAGATGTCGTCAATGCAAAGTCAATATCTGTTGTGCCCACCATTAACCTGTTACACAACACGGACCCGTCTCGGCATAGACTTGATCAATCGACGAATACGGTTTTGCGGAATTCTCCGCCATTACTCAAGGGCCATATGCAGTTCTTGCACATTTTACGGTGCTGGATACCGAATGCGCACGCGTCTATCCAAATCACTCCACAAATGTTCTATTAAGTACCAAATCTGGTGATGTGGACGGGGAGGGCAACCTTGTTACGTTCTGGTCTTTTAGAAACTCAACAGTAGCGCGAGATGTGTGCGGCCGAGCATTATCGTGCTGAAAAACTTCTCTACCGAGGTCCATTATGGGCTGCATGTGTGGTATCAAACCCTCATCTCTGTATCGAGCGACGTTAAGGTTGCTAGGGATTTGCACCAGTTGAGTTTTTCTGGCGCAGGATATGGCACCCCACATCATCACACTTCCTCCGCTAAAATTGTCGACCTCAAGTTCCTTGCGAACCTCTCATTCCGGGGTCTGTAGACACCTGTACGACCATCTCTTCTCTGCAAGTAAAATATGGATTCATCGCTAAACCAGACTCGCCTTCAGTTTCGCGGATTCCAGTCTCTTAATCTGTTGCACCATGAGGCCTTTGTACGTTGATGCTGTTGTCTCAGTACTACACCAAAGTATTTTAAGGACGTCTTACGCGTAAACCGTTTTGACGGAGACGATGTCTGACTGTATGTACCGATATTCTCCGGAGAACTGGGACATTCGGTGCGGTTTCTGTTGCTGTTATGGTCCGGTTTCTCAGATGTAGCGATCTTGGACTGCTGTTGTGACCCTATAGGACGACCAGAACGTTGAAGGTCAGATGTTGAACCGGATTGCTGGTACCGTTAGAAGAGCCTGGGAATCGTGCTCGGGTGGACATGGTAAAGTCTAGCGAGTGCATTCTGTGATTCACCGGCCAGGCGACGAGCATTGACGACGTTCGGGTAGCTCTTGGCATATTGTAGTAGGCTGGAGAAACAATTTAAGAAATGAAAGTCTATGTGTATTTTATACTCGTTAAACTCGCTTCATGATTAGGCATGTTTTGCACGTTCAAGTTTTCCCCTACGCCTTCATCGTGAACAGTTACACAAAAGTCACGTTTGATCAACAGCCACTATCAGGTGCTAAAATTCAATTATCGGACATTTACATGATCATGTTGTCATGTCTCAATCACGCAAATGTTTGGAAGAATTCAGGGTTTAAATTTTGTTTGTGATGCTGCGTTTGTTTTTTGGGAGAGTATAGTTTAGTGTAAGAACAATGTGTTTTCAAAATTTGAAAATCCTGTGTTAAGTTCTATTGTTTTTATCTTGTCCACGCTCTCTAAACGGACGGATGGACAGAAAAACTGAAAAATTGATTTGACGGACACATTGTGAATAGGAACTTGGCAATAACGCGCATGGCTACTGACGTTTTGACAAATGGCCAACTTTTGAACCAGTTTTATAATTACAATCAATTTATCTAAACACGGTGTTTTCATCTGTTAGGCGTGGCATGAACTTGGGTGAGAGATTATCACAAACATCTGTCAGATCTAAGGATGATAGTGTCAAATATTCATTTAATAAGAAAACAACTACAAAACAAATAACATGTCGTCACATGTCTCCCACTACTCCCACGTATAATTTCACCCATTATAATGAGATGTTTTATTAGTGATACAATGACGCAGTTCAATGTCATACATATAAATATTATAATATTGTGGAAGAGAAAATATTTATCACCGTATAGCTCTTAACATCTGCAAGTTATGGTTAACTTAATGATAGCTTTTCGATTTCTTAGAGTTTATATGTCTAATACCTAAAGCTTAATATAAAAATTCCAATGATGTATAATAACATAAAGAAGACATAGAAGCTGATAATTAATTGTATTAAAATGATAGTTGAAGAAGAGAGACGTGTGATGGAAACAATATGCACATAGCTTAGATACTATAGGGGACATCTAAAGTTAATTGAGAGTATAAATTATGCACAATTTATGTGTTTGTATTTCACTTTCAACCTTTTCACCGTGTTTATTTGGTCCTTTTAATCCTTAAAAAAAAGACTCAACTCCCAATCCGTTATCAAAGTTTTTGAGATTCTGTCATGTACAATTGGATTTTCTTCCACTGCTATTATGTACTCAGCCGCCATGTTCGTCAAACTGTCTTCTCTTTTATATTAATCGTCACATAATTATTATTTTCTGTGCTTTTCACATTTTGATTTTATTTCATCGACTTGCGTAAGTAAAGTGGGACAAGACGCCCATCTCAAGAAAAAC
>JARFOD010073463.1:0-21429 GCA_031763545.1 Mopalia muscosa
GATATGAAAACATATGGCTAGACAGTGATATTGATATTTAAACAAAGGTGTATACTATTAGATCAAAATGTTATTGTGATAGGCTGTTGGTAGGTGGTATCCTTGGTCACGGTTCTTCACATCAAGAGCCTATCACTAACCAACTTGGTTAGGTTAATTTTGCCTTCTTAGCCACTAACTGTTCTAAACGAGACTTCATTTTTCTTTTGTGTTCAAGTCTGGCACTTTTCTCTGCGCTGGCCAAAATTTCCTTGGCTTTCTTTTTGGTCTGTAGCTGCTCAGCTCTCAAGGACAGGGATTGTCTCCTTGTCTCAGCCTGTTGTGCTTTTAGCTCTAGCTCTTCAGCATATCTTTTCCTGGCAGTTTGTATATTTCGGCACATTTTGGTATTCACTGGGTCACGCAACACATCCTTTCTCTCAAACATCTTCACTGCAGTTTCTCCTGCTGCACGCAGGCCATACTTAACTGTTTGTATGGCAGAGTAGGTTTCTGTATTGAGACGAGAACTCTTCGGGTCTAATATGTCACCCATGGTGTTGAAGCTGCTCTCCACAGCAGGGCCATGAAAACAGCTCATCAGAGCAAATGCCATCTTGCATAGTGTGGGAAATTGCAGGTTCTTTTGAACACGCGCCCACCAGTCATCCAGTCGGATACTGTTGTCTTCCTCAATCACAGGTGGAACTTCACAGGTAACTTGGAACTGGCGAACTTCCAGGTCAAATCCATCTAGTTCCTCTGCTGTTAAAACATTCTTGACAAGATCTGATAAATTTCGAGAGGTTGTTGAGTGACCCCTGGCTAGTGGGTCGAGTGCAGACAGCGACTTCACGAGGGGGTTATTGATTGGTAGTTTCTTCTGCAGGTATAGCCCACAATTGACATATGCATCCTGTGCATTCTGAAGAAAAGTGGTGATTGTTCTATCATCTTTATGTGACGACGTGATGATTGTAGATGTTGCTTTCCCAAAAAACATGTCCTTCTTTGAGACTAAATTTTGCCTGTCACCAATGTCCAGCTTGTTTATGTCTTTGAGAGACTTTGTAGATAAGTTGTTGAAAACTTCTGGCTTCATGAAGCATGTCAGAAAGTCCTTGAATAGGGCCACTTGTTGGTCATGCAGTTTGTGCACCATGGGGCTGCTGGATTCAAACATGCAGACATACTGCTTCAGGAGAGGAAGACTGGCACTATAAAAGTGCATAATACATCTTGTCTGCTTTCTCTTGAAGAAAATTTTTTCTACAGCAACAGTCTTTCTCTTTTTGCCATCTTCTGTCGTGTGCTTGCTTCCTATTTCTTTCTGGATCTCACTTATAGTTGTCTGAGCTTCTCTGCCCACATCCCTTTGTAAATAGAAGCTACAACAGTATGATATAATAGCTTGTATTGTTTTGACAGAAAAGAAAAGTAAAATACTGAAAGTGCATCCCACATCCGAAGAGTTCCTACCGTAACATCGTAGCAGGATAGCCAGTGGTGAGATATGAATCGTTCTGGCATTGTAAATTTGATTCCAAGAATAAAGCTGATATTGGATAGCGCCTCTCGCAAATCAGTTGAGCACTTAAAATCGGCATGAATCTTTCCGAACAGACCTTCGACCCAGTAAGCAAATGGTTTACAGAACTGCTTTGAGGTGTTGTGCACATGATGGCAGACATCTCCATCGATGTCAAGAAGATGAGAGGCAAACTTCTCCTGTAGAGGGACTTACAGACCAGATTTGGACCCTCTCATAACACTGCATGAGTCCATTAATATGTACTACAGTGATGGACGCGAGATGTTCAATGACTACTCGCTGCTTCTTGTCATTAAAGTTGGAGGCTAGAATTGCCAATATTTTCTGTTCATTGCTGCTGGTAGACTCATCAATGTTCAGTGAAAACTTATTGTTTCTCAAATTTTCTATCGTGTTCATCCTGAATGTCTCTCCCAGTCCTAATCTCATTTTGTAAGATGCACTTGTGCGATCCATTGATAGTTGGTTAAGAGATTTTGAGTCACTGGCTAAGGCCTTTCCAACATTAATGAGGACTGGTGCCATCGAAAATGGAAGCGAATGTTCAGCAAGAACCCCCAAGACCATTCCCTAAAAAAAGAAAAGAAATATTTGTTTAAAGAAATCTCCAGAGGGGATTCAAAATGACAGTTATGAATATGTGATCATAGCCCTTTTCCTTAGCTTTAATTCAAAGTATATTTTAACAAAATGTAACACTTGGAAAAAACCCAGTATAGGTAAATGCCAGCTTTAAAAAACATACAAAATCTCTAGCAAAGAAAATTAAATTTCCAGTTGTACTGCAAGCTCCTGATAATTACGAAGTCATGCATGGTTTATATAGAAAATTTCGAAACCAGTAAAATTTATCACCCCAAAAAAGTGTCCTCTCCAGATGTTTTAAAGTAATCAGAAGCCAGGCAAAAAAATCCAATGCTCCTCAGCTAATCTCTGAAAGGAAATTCTTATTTCTTTTTAATAAAAAGTAGTAAATGATTAACAGAGAACCATTGGAAATTTAAATTATTATAATCTAAAATTAAGTATAAACTACGTACACTAGTCAGGGCCTGATCCAGCCCGATTTTGAACCCGTTTAAACGGGTTTGGGGGCCACGAATTTGGGATCCCAAACCCGGCAGTATTTAAAAAAAAAAATAAAAAAATTTAAGTGAAAATTTGTACTCAAGTTGATAGTGAAAGTGATACCGAACCATTTCCCACGCTTCGTGAAGCACAAGAGACACTCCCCTCCCGGACACTGCCCCGAACTTGGGCACAAGTGCCCTCGGCTGAAGCTGCCCTTCAGATTGATCGTTAACATGATGGGTGCCCAAACTTTTGCCCTGGATCAGGCCCTGCTAGTGCAACTGCATTTTTCACCTACACCACATATTGACAGACATAGAATAGACAAAAAAATTACCAAGCAGAAGCGAGTACAGAGTCAGTTCTACACACACATGGTACATGTATATACTAGACAGGGTGATGAGGAGTGACAGCACAGAACAATATATATTTATCAGCAATAGGACTGTACAGGCTCAGCTGTAGCTTAAAGTGCGGTTTAAGTATAGACTTAAATAAGCCATCACCAAGCAGGAATAGATTATAGTTCAGTTCATTGAAGCCAGCTGCCCAATATCATTTGTACTTACCACAGCAGGTGGAAATTTATCCTGAAATAAAGAAAAGTAGGCCTACTGTATAATTTATAATACACTACTTTACAGTATCTGTTGTTTTTGAATATTTACTCTAAAAGAAAGTTTATTTAAAGAAATATGAAAAAAAAAACAAGAATATTAGACTTGTTATATTAATTACTGGAGCAGAAATACCGGATGGAACCCATTTTTATAGGACAGAGGTTTACACTTGATACAACTTCATGTACGTACCTGCATGTGAGAAACACGGTCTCTGACAGGCACAAAGGATGGCCCAGACGGTGCCCCAGATTTGCCGGCAGGAGATGCTGCAAAACTACCCAGGCTGTATGTAGTCAGGCGAATTTTCATCTGTTTTTTGTGCTTGACAGTGTCCTCAAAGAAACTCGACCCCGCGACCCATAATTAAGGATGTCACCACACCACTTGCACACAGCCTTCCCAGGGAGATCTACCTACCCGACGAACTCGCCAAGCTTACACTCTGTCTTGCATCCGTCGATCAAAACAGAGACTTGGTGCTCTAACCAGCTCCAGCTGAACTTGTTCTTCACGTCTTTATCAATCTCTGTAGCTGATTCACATTTATCTAACGTCCGAACCATGTTTACTAATACTGCAGGAAGTCAGATCACAGCAGATACGTGGTAAAGAAAATCTTACAGCTCTCATAGGTGGTTAAAATTGTACTCTACACCAATGCAAACGATCGTTACGTACCATTCACGGAGAATGCCCTCTACATCACTCGCAACTTATCAAGAATATCCGACTTTGCCGTTAACCGCTACGGACTGTTCCGAGTGCCCTTTACATATAACAAGTATCAGTATACGAGTCTATAGACTGGTATATTGCTTCAAGTGTCCGTGATGCACTTCCGGGAAAACAGCGCTTATTTATTTTACAACAACAACAGATCGCGGACTAATGATTTGGGAAGAGTGAAGGGACAGGATAGGATGAAATACAAGTTAACCCCCCCCCCCCTTGCCAAAATTTTCTCCTGGGATATACACTGATCTCAAAAATGACCACAAGGGCTACCAAAAAAGCGGAAATCCGCTGATCGGCGGAAAAATCTCATGCCTGATCATTTTTCAATATTCACCACTACATGATAACTTATGTTAAGAAACCGATGGGATTTCATTTAATTCTGCAAACAAAAAGGGCCATCAATTAAATTCAGATATTAACTTCAAACTTTGCTTTTTCTGTTAACAGCATAGATACATGTATGGTTGTATTTCACTAGATTTCACCACAAATATGGCTGACATTACATATGACACTAATATGGTGATAAACACCATAACTTTTACTTATTGAAGAAAAAAATAGTTCTCAAAAAAAAGTAGGAAAAGATGATTTGAATGGGATTATGAGCATATGTTTTCAAAAAAAGTCTCAGTGGTGGACCTGCTAGCTACTCAGTTTGTTCATATAAATTCAATTTTCAGAGGACAACACCAAACCCAAATCTGACTTACAAGCTTGCTGTCTTTAACGTTTTAAATGTCCCTTATGGCAGACACTTCTCAGTTTATACCTGTTTTATTTTGGCTATGTAGTGTTTAAGTCACCATTGTATAAGTGAAATAACCTGTGAGATTTGTGTTCCAGGTGGTTACTGGGTGTATGGGATGTGGAGCTGGTCCCCAGATTCCTCAGCAGCTAATTACTGTCATCCTTTGGTGTACTACCTGGTCTTCTGGTCTATAACAACTGTGTATATCCTTGGTGGCTGTGTTGGAGGGGTGGTTATCATCGTGGTGCTTGGAATCTATTGCTGTCACTTCTGGACAGAGTACATCAAACCGGGTTTCTGTGACACTAGCACTGGTCGTGTCACAGATCTTTGACGACAATAAATCTCACAATTATATGGTGCAGACAAGATTCATTCATTGACGGTACCTTTTAACGCTTTGGCAAGTGAATTGAGTTAAATTCTTCAAATGCAGTAATTCTTCCATTACTTGTCTGTGTTATAACACAATGGCACACCATGGTATTGAAGTCAGTGAGAACATTAACTCTGAGAATATTGAGAATAAGTTTAATTAGGCACTAGTGCTGATGATGATCAAATGTGTAATGTTTCTGAGTGGATCTTGTCTCCTCCCTGCAACACAATTTAGATACAGAAAATATTACACAAGTGCTATTTTCCTATGTAGAATCAAAGTATCGATATCATGTTCACCAAAGTATATTTTCTTTATGAACATTATTTTGTATTAGACTTTAAATTATTGTAACTTATTTTGTCAATCTTTTGCATATTTATGTTGGTCTATTGCTTGTTGATTTCATGAACCCCAGCATGTAAAATTAAATATCCTCCCCCTCCCTGTATTGAATATTTTTTCCCTTTGAAATGGTATCTTTCTCTTGCAATTGGTGGATATTTAATAGATTGGGGACAAATTGAATATTTTTTTAAAAATCCCAGGCAGCCATTAGATTTAACCTTGGTCAAACCCTGATTTAACATTAATTCTGGGGCATGTATTCCTTCTGATATTTAAACTTACCCGGGGCCAGTACAGATATTATACTTACCAAAAATCTGTGTATTATTATATTTTCTTTAGTTTATATCAAAAGTCTATTTACGCCGAAATGATCAGCTGATCGATTTTTAATGCCATATTGGGGGTTATTATTAATTTATTATGACTGGTTTTGTTTATAACTAGTGTAATGTGTCCTGCCTTTTACACGGGTTGTGAGAATATTTGTGAATAATCTCTTTATACAAATTCTACCCCTTTTTTGTTTCCAGTTTTATTTAAGTTAAAAACTTTGTTTACTGTTTATTTATTTTTTAGATAATATTGTTATGCCAAAGTTATAGATCACATACTATATCAAAAAAGACCTTCTTTATTGAGTGAATGCCAGCAGATCAAAGTATGAACTAATCAAATACATGTAGATTGGATTGTATGGAATTGAGGATTTCTATTTTACTAAATGCACAATATAACTAGTTTTGATGTTTTATGATTATAATTTGTAGGGTTTTATTTCTTCACTATAATGATGTCTTAAGATTAAGAGAAATGATTTTATTATGTTACCATATGTTAGTGTAAGAGTTTCAGTCCACATACGTTCTGAACAATAATAGGATTTATTACAAGATTTTACATTTAATTACTTTAGTATATGTCTCTCATTTGTTTCCAGAATTCCACAAGTTGTAGTCTGTGTCCAAATACAGATGATGACCAACACTGAGACACCAATATAATAAAACAAAGCTGAATGTAACATTCAGGATCTTGTGAAATTGGAGGCTTCCCCAGCCAGGGAATAACAAGTTTAAATAGGTCGCTAATGTAAGGCCCAGTTACACCTAATGCTAATAAACCTTTGGTCTGTATTTCTTACTTTCATCAACTGTGACATAACACAACACAATATATATAGGCATCCATGTGTATTTTGTAAAAATAGTTAATGCTCAATACATAAAAATATTAAAATACTCATTTTTTTTATCCCTGAGCACAAAAATAACAGAAAAAGCAACAAGAAAAACTCAATGAAAATTTTAAAATTAAACAGAACAAAAACACATAATGGTCAGGAAATACTCTTTAACAGTGAAGGAAATAGTTGTAAAAAAACATTTTAAAGAAGTAAATATACACAATGGTCAGAAAATACTCAAAATATATTTTCAAACAAAGAAAATACACATTATGGCCAGAGGATACTCTTAAAGGTCAGTGAATACTAAAAAAAAAAAAAATGCTCAAGACATAAAAATATTAAAATACTCAATTCTTTATCCCTGAGCACAAAAATAACAGAAAAAGCAGCAAGAAAAACTTTCAAAATTAGAAAAAAAACAAAAAACAAATACACATTCTTGTCCGAAAATACTCCAATAAATTTTCAAAATTGGAAAATACACCTTATGGGCAGAAAATACTCCTACGACAAATTACAGTGGGTGGTTTTATACATAAATTTAATTCAGGGTAAGCTGGTCTTGTTTTTACTAATATACACTATCTGGATAAATGCACATCTGTGATTCTTCTATAAACGGTACTGTACTCTGCGCTCAGATAAAAATGGTAAATGTGTTAGAAAAGAAAACCATTGACTTGTGAAGCTTAACACTTTTTAGTTCTAGAATAACTTGAAGACTTTTTACATCACGGTTTAGGATATCTGGATATGTTTGAGATCATCTTCTACCTGCTTTATAACTTTTTATTTTACAATAATTAATCAAGATGCATTTGTCTAATTCATGCCTGAAATGGTTTTTTTCTAAGTTTTGTTTAGTTTTGCTTGCTTATCATATAGGTGTTATACACCTTTCATTATTTTAAAATGTGTAGTTCATTTCGTAGGTGTCTCTTTGACTGTATTTATTGTAAATTTGAAGCCTTGTGAATTTGTGGATTCCTGATAATTGGCTTTCCTTCACATTGATAAAATATGGTCAATATCATGGCTGTATTAACTGTTGTAAAAATTTTTTTTTTTTTATATTACTGAATCAGTTTTATTTTATTATTTATGTTTTGTTTTATAATTTATCAAATTATCATGTTATATTAAATAGTAATATATAATGATGATGTATATATGATCAAAGTTGCTAGTTTCGAACATGATGAAATGTTGGCACTTAGTATACACTAAGCTTTGTTGATTAGACCTTCTAATTTATTATCAGAACATGGTAAATATAATCAACCAGAAGTTGTAATCTATAAAGCCTACTGTTATTTTTATAATATAAATAACTCATCAATAATTCATCAATTTATGTGTAGTTCAGGTAAATATGAAAAATGCTTAAAATAGGCATAATGAAGATCTGTATGTATTAAGTCTTGTTATTGTATGTAGGTGCTTAGATTGCTAGTCAGAGTCCTATTGTTTGATATAGTCTATTTATTCTGAAGATTTATTAACGTTCTCAGGTGCAAATGTTTTTCAGGATCTAAACTACTCTTTACACAGACTTTAGTGGAGGTATGTTGTCAGTAATGACTGAAAGTTAACGTTAGATGGTATTCTTCAATGGATTGTGTTTCTTCCTGTAAGACAATTGTCAACACAGCCTAATTGTTGGTATACAAGTTTGATTATTTTTACACAAATGAAACCAGGTCAATTAATGTAAATATGTTTTGTTACCTGTGGGCCTAAATTTAAAATGCGCCAAGCAGTGCAATTAAATATTCAAAACATGGGATTTGGGCATAGTAAACAATCGTGCTCCAAGACATGGGCTCGTCAATATATTAAGTTGTTTATGTGTAGATACTGACGTTCTATTGGTGACATGTTGGTAATTATAACAGTTGCACTGACAAGGATGTCCCCCAATAATCAGGTTTTTTTTACGATGCTTAGCATACAGTAAGAACCCCAATCAACCAAACATTACAACGATTTACAACAGAGTTGGTAGTACTGCTTGCATTAGACATCCATAATTCTACTATGTTTTTTTTCTGCCACTTTATTTCTATTGATCAGACCAACCTTCCTCAAAACTTGTAACCTGCTAGGATTTGTGAAAGAGCTTTACATAAAAATGAGATGCTATTTAATCTTTGAGCACATTTTGACACAGATCCACTGCTGTATGATCATATGTGTATTTTGAAGAAATATATCACTGTGCGTAAATATTCCTAGAGATCACTCAATAGTAAAAGGTCAAGTACATGGTTATAGTATGTAGATATATTAGGTTTATAGGATTTGCGTGTTTGATTGGGGTTTAACGTCGTACTCAAGGATATTTCACTTATATGACCACGTGCCAGCCCAATGGGTGCAGGAAACCACCCTCGACACCATTGACAACAAACGAAGACAGGACGGGACAACAGGACGCAACACACCACTAACATATCGACTTCCTGTTCCCCTTTAGCTCTGAGAGCACCAGAGACGTGTAGAGGAGGAGTAAATTGTGAGGGAAAGTGTGACAAATCTTACACTAACCCAATGATAAACACAGCTAGTACTAATACGGCATACTGTTTCATTGATTGTTTGTTCAAAATTCTTAAGACTAAAATGTCATTATTGTTCTCCAATTACTGCGGAGATTGTGGTTTTATGTGTTGAAACCAGAGATTTGATGGATGTGTATATTTATTAATCAGCGTTGCTCCTTCTGAGCTATGTTTAAAGATGCATGGAGATTGTTCTTTATTCACTTAATTGTATGAAGTCTATTTAAGCATCATTGTTTTAGGTCACACAAATCTTATCTGGGGGGCAAAAATCCGCGGTGTAGTTCGTACTTGTTTCATTTTTAGTACAAATGCAAGCAATACACGTTTATGGGGTCTAATAATTCAGAGATTCTTAATATATGTAACTCATGGACAAATCACTTGTGTTCTTCGTTCCACGGGCTTCTATCCAATAACCTGGTGAATTGTGACAATAATTGTATACCACACATAGGGAAAAATGTATGTATTTGTATCAACACTAGAATGAACACGATGTAAACGTCCCAGGCATGGGGTTAATTGACATGCAATACGTCTGTAAAATTAGAAGCTGTATGTTTACACTAATAATCGTTGAGCAATAAACGTTTGTCTCAGTTCTACATGTTGTTTATTTTGTTCTCTAGATTTCCATTTATGCTGTTGTCTAAACGAAATTTAGTTAACTGACGGAATATTTTCAATGTGATGTTAACAGCGTGAACCAGACCCTCCTCGCGATTACTTACACCACGGGTCGAGGTTAAGGCGAGGAGGATCTGGTTCATGGGAGACTACTACTATAACCCTCGTCATTGTGGGCTACTGATCGGGCCATATATAACAAAGAAACAACCCATTCCATTGTTTACATACAGATTTTCAGGCCAGTCAACTGGGGAAGTAGAACGTGACTGAGTTGTACCATGGATTGTTGTTACACATATATTTTTTCGGGCCTTTTCTGGCCTTTTTTTTTAGTCGGGCCAAAAAAAAAAAAAAAATGGCCGCCATTGCATTTTTTATTACAATATTCATATCTGTATAATATGTTGTGAACATAACTGTAACAAGCTCACGAATTAACTTGAAACTTGGGCTGTGCTTCCTCTCCTTAAGATGGCGAATTGGTGTGGATATCACCAAGTACAATAAAACAAAATGGCCACCATTGCACAATTTAGCAATATTTACATCTGAATACGTTGTGAACACAAGGCTTGACAACAAATTAATGGACATATTTCATACTTGGAAAATAGTTTCCTCCAGTCCAGAAACGGATGGGATTGTATTTCATTTAATTCCCCTAAACCAATATGGCCATCACTCACATTCAGATATTAACTTCAAACTTGTATTTGGTTGTACATGTATTTCACTAGGTGATAAATACCATTACTTTCACCCTTTGGCTCTGTCAGAAAAAAAGAAAAAGTGATTTGACTGGGAATATGAACATGTTTTTAAAAAAATTTCTCAAAGATGTATTTTATCATATTTCATTACGGCGAATCTTCATCCTAAACATATAAATTCCATATACAATATATTAGATTACAGTAATTTGCTTCCAACATGTATTTTTTGTCCTCAAAATTGTGACGTTCTTGTTCCTCCCTTGTAGCCTTCGTGTATGAACGCAATAGCATAGCTTTCAGGAACAGTTCTATATAGCCTCGCCTTTCTGAGCTACTGTACAGGCAGGTTGATGTCAGTTGACAACAAGCAGGCAATATCTTTATTCATAATTAAAGTGCCCTCCGGCTAAGGGCCGTTTGTTTGAAGAGTACAAATGCTGTGTTTACTTAGCACTGCAGGAAAATGAACTTTCCAACATTATGGAAACGCTTCACATATCAGTTGTGCTAGTGTCAATTAATGTTGGAATAGAACGTCGTCATATAATTGAAATACCCTTAAGCATGAGGTGAGACGCCAATCAACCAAAGTGGAAGGTCACACAAGAACAAAGCTGGTCACCAAATCACTATTTTGTCAGAATACAGAGATCTACTTGCCTGAAGACTAGACAATATCGTGGTTGGGACCTTGGTATGTTAATGTATATATAAAAAAAGAACTTATAACACAGTGGAAATAAATCTTTTGTATAATTTTCATTTAACTATTAGTGAAAAAAATGACTCCTGTGAATAGCTTTCCACACCTTTCCATACTGATGAATACCAACAAGATTTTGGAAATCCAATTCTGACATCATGATCATTTGGCAAGTATCTGACGTCACAGTAATTTCCTTTTCCCAAACAGTCTCCTGTATTCGGAGTGCTCCGTCAACTCTCCATAACTGTCGTGTGCAGAATTTACTCACTGCTGCCTTAGCTTGGCGATAGAACGATAACTCGGCTTTGAAATCTGCACCTTGTTTGAAAAC
Source organism: Mopalia muscosa (assembly GCA_031763545.1). Lineage (NCBI taxonomy): Eukaryota > Metazoa > Mollusca > Polyplacophora > Chitonida > Mopaliidae > Mopalia > Mopalia muscosa. The sequence goes on from JARFOD010073463.1 coordinate 11,578, forward strand.
TTTATCCTGAATTTTCTTGTAAAAATGTCTATATAGCGCATAATCTGCTTCGGCTAGATGGCGGTGTTTGTCCTTCGTTATCACAGTCGTGTTTTTCTCACTGGGTTTATTGTCATATGCGTTCTTTTTCACGTAAAGTATATCAGATATATTCCAACAAAACATTCGCTTCATTAATAACAAAGATTCATCTAATAATTCCAACACAATCATGAGATCGAACTCTTTATCTAGTTTATTTATGAAAATCTCTATTTCCGTCTGATTCTTGGAATCCTTTGGAAACCCGAAATAGTTGCTAATTAGATTGAAGGAGACATTTGTCTTTGATGCATAGTAACGTGAATCTGTGAGAAACTCCGTAAGTTTGTCCTTGCCCGGCACCAGGTTCTCCAAGAAATAATAGATATAACTGTTCAACAAAGACAGTGGATGTCTTATAATGCCCACATAACTAGTGTCTGGTTGAAGGAACTTTTCGAATGCAGTCCTGTTATACTTCACGTGGTTACAGGTTATGTCAAACTTGTCGGCAAATACAGGTAACGGCATAACGTCACGATCACGAACAAATGTACTATAGCTGATATAGTTTCCATATTTGGGAAGAACAAATGTGAGATTACGTATGGTTCCGAATCGATAAAATATATTCTGCACAGTGCTGCTCCCAGCTTTCTGTACCTTGATGAAAGCGATGTGATTTTTTACAGGGCAGTCTGGTTCACTCTGTAAGTGGAACTTCCGCAGAATTGAATTACTGGGATGGGAAGTTGATCTCGTGACTCCATGTGTCCGTATGAACACCCAGCAAAAGACAACTATTAAATCCAGACCTCCTATAATCAGAATAGATCTGCAACAAAATCAAATAATAAATCATATGGACCTAATATTGGTCAACTGAACATAAAATAGATAAAATGTAATTGTATCCTCTATGATTTAGGTGTGGAAGGACACATATTATCTATCCCGTTCGCTCATGGCACGTCAATACTTACTTGAAAATGCAGTTATGTAAATTCCAATATTTAAAAAAAGCCATGAAGTTAAACTTCGTAGATCTCTATGGGAGAGAATGCTACAAACAGAAGGCCAAATCAATTATTAATCCTAAAGCCACAAACAAGATAAAATTGTGACCAATAGAAAGCGAGAAACAACCATGTCTACCACCAAATACCGTGACCAATAGAAGCGAGTATAAACACCCATTTCTACCACCAAATACCGTGACCAATAGAAAGAGTATGAACACCCATTTCTACCACCAAATACCGTGACCAATAAAAGCGAGTATAAACCCATTTCTACCACCAAATACCGTGACCAATAAAAAGCGAGCATTAACACCCATTTCTACCACCAAATACCGTGACCAATAAAAAACGAGTATAAACACCCATTTCCACCACCAAAAACCGTGACCAATAGAAGCCAGTATAAACACCCATTTCTACCATCAACTACTGTGACCAATAGAAAGCGAGTATATACATCCATTTCTACCATTAACTACTGTGACCAATAGAAAGCAAGTATGAACCCCCATGTATTCCACTAAATACAGTGACCAAAAGAAAAGCGAGTATAAACACCCATGGTTACCATCAACTACCGTGACCAATAGAAAATGGGTATGCACCAAATATGTACCGCCATATACCGTAACCATTACAAAGCGAATATAAACTACCATGTATTCCACTAAATACCGTGACCATTAAAAAGCGAGTGACCAATTTAAAGCGGGTATGAACCCCCAAGTATTCCACTAAATACCGTGACCATTAAAAATCGATTGACTAATTTAAAGCGGGTATGAACCCCCAAGTATTCCACTAAATACCGTGACCATTAGAAAGCGAGTGACCAATTTAAAGCGGGTATGAACCCCCAAGTATTCCACTAAATACAGTGACCATTAAAAAGCGATTGACCAATTTAAAGCGGGTATGGACCCCCATGTATTCCACTAAATAACGTGACCATCAGAAAGCGAGTGATTGATATAACACGGGTATGAACCCTCATGTATTCCACTAAATACCGTGACCATTAGAAAGCAAGTGACCAATTAAAAGCGAGTATGAACCCCTAGGTCTACCACCATATACCGTGACCAATAAAAAGCAAATGCTTTTACCCAGTTCTTGCACACCTACCCATAGTATCTCTCTGCGGACACACAGCTACCGCTGTCTGATAAGCTCTCTGAGTAAGGATCGTGTAACAGAAGTACTTTTATGTGGATTCTTTAGGTGGCATTTAGAAGTCGGGAGTACATAAAACATGGAAAGACTTAAGTATAGATAACAACTTCTTAATTTATTGGATACTACGTTTCTATCTCATTTCAGAGATCGTTATCAAGTACATTTATGAATGTATCTGTGTGTGCTTTGCATGTGGCTCAGCAAATCTATTTCTTTGCCCAGAACGACTTATTGACAGCTGTTGCCTTCTTTTGATATGTGTCTGTATGCTAACGCGGCAGTTTTGCTGGGGCTTTCTGTTTCCCTAGAGCTCCATAGCTTATGTCTTTATAGGGATTGTTGTAGGTGTCCTACATGTCAGTGTTAGTTGCAAAGGTTGTCAAAATAGTTTTTTCTGACCCATTAAATTTAACTAATTGTATAAACACTTCTACGGTGTTGTGTTAATATACTCTAGATAACGACACGAATTCATTTACGTAAATTTGCGTACTCTTTTGTCTCAAATGAGTATGTACTTTATATACAACACAATACAATACAACTCACACAACCCCTCCCCCCTCCCCTCGGATTTGCTGCTTCTATCCAACACTGCACTCACTCTATACACAGAGCGGTTATTTAGTCTGCTGGGGCTATATACAAAATGTATGCTGCCAACTTTATCTAGGCCCTTTTCGTGACATTTGGTCGAATACAACTTTAACATACCTCTATGAAGTGTTAAGTTTTGTGCAGTGACATTTAAGGGGTGATGTTATATAGGCCTATATGTGTTGGACGCTAACTGTAATAGCAGCCAGGAATACAGCTTATACTATACTTGTGTATACAGTATCAGGTATATATATTTTTTATATATATCTGTTTAACTGCTTATTGAATACCGGTAAAACAGCCCTTAGTAAAAGAACAGCATAGTCATCTGATGGGAGCGTCTATTATTAGAATTACTCAATAATGCAGCCGGGCTATCAACATAACGTTACAAAAACCTTATATGTAATATCATATGTGTTTTCTCGAGAATGTATGTTTTTGTCTATAGGCCATACTTTAAACATTGAAGTCGTACAATAAAACATTGGATTGAATAGTATGGAGAGTCACTGGTAACTGTTAACACAGAATTATTCGGTTCTAATTTAACTCTTCAACTTAAATTTCTATTTTACACAAGTAAGAAGGCAGGGGTGAATGATTTCCCCAGCCACGACTGGACAGTTCCCCCCAACCATGGCGGGCCTTAACAGGTACCGTACGGGCTTTTATAAAACCGTCCTACCGTCAGTTTTTTCATGGAGCCGGCACTCAAATAAGTAAACAACAGTCAGTAATACCGAACGTGGTTCCCTGTTTGTGTGCATTTCGCGCAACAAAGCGATTTTCGGTTAACGTCTCCTACCTGTATAAGGGACCACATAGGCCTATATAAATTAGGCTATACATGTACCATAGACATACACTATGATACAGAACACACACAAACTCTACAGTACAGCCGTGGCACTTAGGCCAGAACTTGTTTACCTGGTTTTGAGAGCACAATTTTTTAGTTTAACTGTCAACAGCTTACCTTAAAGTTCGGTTTGTAAAGGCCATGTCTAATAGACACAGGACCTATCCACTAGGCGGGCTGCTCATCTCGTCCACCAAACTGTTACTAGGGTTGATCCACGCCGTAGCCCTGTGATTGTTCAACAAGTTCAAACATTTCAGTGCTCTTCTAATGTTGTGTTATGTTGCCGGATTTACGCTTTGTCGTCCGTGAAACGCATGGCTGATTTGAAAGCCCTGAGTAAGAAGAGTAAAATTCTGCTTTGGTTATAAGCCTTTCTGCCTAAATTCTATTCCATATTTAACACCATGAGAATTTGTTTTATAAAGGTCATCTATATTTATGAGGGAAATTCAGCAAACATGTGTAGGGCGATAAGGCGGCATTAATACGTGACAGATAGTCCCTGGCCTAACATATGTATACATAGCCCGATTGAGGCTAGTCTAATCATTGCACATGTACGAGTCCAATCCGACACTCGTTAGAACCTACTCTGTAGGGTGTGCTATCCGATGAGAGGGTCTATGATGCCTCGGGCCGACGTCACGGTGTTTTTCCCATGATTTCGACATTCATGTCAGAGTGCATGTATGCTAAACTTGTTTCAGAACTGATCCTAGATAAACAAGAGGTTACTATGCAATCTAATTAAAATCATTTCTCAAAAACGCTCCCTGTGTTTTGTTTGTCGCTATATAACATCTAACGCAATCACCCGACCTAAAATGTCGATTTGTTTCTTAAATTGACTAATCACAGAGCTGCTTCTCAATTCTGGTTTGTACAAGCCGAAGAATTCAACCGATGAACCGAAGTTTTTCACCTACGTAGTTTTTTGACAAACACCGAGTGGAATGCATTTTCACCTGTTTACAAGCGTTTTATAATATCAACACAAAAGAAAACCGGATAAGTTGTGCTTGTTTTGGCTAAATTTGGTGTTTACCATGTCCCAGTGTTATCTGTGTTTTTATTGGACAACTGAAAGTGTCACCTTTTTGTAGTCCTAGGTTGTGTTCGCGCGACTTCCCCGGGTAAGCCTGACATGACGTCATATTTCCCTAAGCGATTCTTCCTGAGCGTGAACGCTTTCAGAGGTCAACCAAAAATAGAAGTATAAACCGAACGCGAAACCTCATAACATAATGTTAGATTGTTCGCCAAAGGTGCGATTTTTGAGTATTGGGTGACAGTCATCATCAATTCAAACGATTATTATTTATTTTTTTCACTTCTGGGCATACAAATATGCAAAAAAGAACGAAATATATTTATATTTAGCTTTACGTCAATGAATTTTCAAATCGTATCGAACATTTTTAGTGCCGCCATTTTACTGTCTTACAGGAACAATTCAACAATGTATCAGTATGAGGTGTATCTATGAAATAAATAGTGAATATATTTCAATAGCTGGTTGTGGTCTAATTGACACGCAATGGTGTTAAAATTAAAAGAACAGATTGTCAGTTTTTTTTTTCTGAAGAGTGGTCTGCCATGATGGTCACGTGATTCCCCTGTCTTGCCCTGCTCGGAAGCCGGGGAACTAGGGGGTGACCCGAGTGTGACGACACTAAACGCGTGTACGAAGAAGTGACACGCCTGAGTTGACCCGGGTAATACGCGCGTCAGCAAAGGGCCATATTGGAACATTCTTCGACACTTTCGATACCGGTACAGTTATCTCGGAGGGGAATGGAAGCAATAATACTACAAGAAAACCTGTAATGTTAATCGCCGGATGTTTTGTCGCGCATGCGTCGAAATCAACCAAAGTACTCCGCGGATTTGTATTATCATGGAGTAAAAACCTTTCTTGGCTAAAATCTAGTTTAAACTAAACACTGTACCTTTTTCATGTATGACTTGTTGCAAATAATTCAAGTTTTATCCGCAGTAAGTATTTTTAAAATAATGTAACTCCAATGACGTCATCATATCAACGCAAGAATAGCATTCAGACGTAAACAATAAACACGTGAATATGGTAAAGTAAATCTGTACGAGTTACCTCCCTTGAAATGAACCCATTACGTGAGAGGTTATTTAAGGTACGGAAATGGCCGAGGATGTTGAAACATGCCCCAGACCTGTTGGCGTGCGAGTTATCTCCCTCAGATAACCTTGTAGAGGTCGTGCTGTACTTCCATTCGGAGATAGTTGGCAAAACGTCAACACGAACACCATAATTCGTTTATTATTCGTTTACAAATACAAACAATCCTGACCAAAATGTCTGTTGTACCTAATGACCTTTGTGGAGATAATTCGTCCCCCTCAGGGTCCTGTCACCATTGATGATGCAATAGATATGATACAGCAAGTGGGTGGAGATACATATTTGGCAAAAGATGATGTGAAGTCAGCTTTTAGGCTTCTTCCAGTTAGTACAAATTATTTTGATCAGCTCGGTGTTTTCTTCAATGGTAAGTTTTATTTTGATAAGTGCCTTCCTTTTGGTTGTGCAGTTTCTTGTTCAACATTTGAAAAATTTAGTACATTTTCGGAATACTGTGTAAAGAATCAATCTGGGGAAGAAGGTGTAAGACATAACTTAGATGACTTTTTATTTATAGGTAAGTCAAGGGAAGATTGCTAATGTATTGTCTCAGTTGTTAGTAATATTTGTCAGAAATTTGGGGTGCCTATTGCTCCTGAGAAGTCTGGGGGCCCAGCTCAGGTTTTAACATACTTGGGTCTTGAGTTAGATACAAATCTACAGCAGGTACGTTTACCTATTGGCAAATTAGAACAATTGATATATTTGATCAATGACTGTCTAAGACGTAAAAAAAACTTCGCCTGCGTAAGCTTCAGTCATTAATTAGAGGCTTTAATTTTGCTTGCAGAGCAATGAGACCTGGCAGAGCTTTTTGTAGACGATTAATTGATGCCAGGTGTCATGTAAATAAACCTCATCATTTCATTCGCTTGAGTAGTGGAATGAAAGAAGACTTAAAGATGTCGCTGCATTTTCTATCTAATTTCAACGGTGTGGTTTATTTTGTAGATCGATTCTGGGAATCAAATAGCAGATTAGAACTTTTTACCGATGCGGCAGGTTCATTTCGATATGGAGGTTATTTTAAGAGACATTGAATCTGTGGTGAATGGCCTGTCATTTGGCGAAATAATGTCATTTGCCGAGACATTACATTTGTAGAGTGTTTTCATATTGTTGCTGCTGTTATAGTTTGGTGCCACCTTCTGAGGAACAGAAAGGTAATTTTAACAGTTGACAATATGGCCGTTGTTCAAATTTTAAACAGTTCCACCAGCAAGTCTCCCAGAGTGATGTTCCTTGAAAGACAGTTCGTACTTCATTGCAGACAGCGAGGCAACACCAATACCCAGTCTGTTGTGGAAACTTCAAGTTTAGAAGCTCAGGAGTTGTCAAATTCACTAGCGGTTACATCTTGGCGAGCATGCAAATGTGGGGTTCAGTCATTTGTTGAATTTAGAGAGAAATGCCAGTTATTGCAATTATGGCCGCCCCAGTGTCCCACACTGTAGCTTTTTTGGGATATTTGTCACTTAATCAGTTCGCCCCATCATCTACTAGGACATACATGGCAGGTATAAGTAATCACCACAAATTACGTGGGTGGGTGGACCCTACTCGTCATTTTTTAATTATACAGATTCTAGAAGGGTCCAGGCGCTCGAACAGTAAACCAGACAGCCGTTTACCAATCACATTTCCTATCCTTGTTAGAATAGTTCGTTCTCTCCCGTTTGTTTGTACCTCAGCTTTCGAAGCTATATCATTTAAGACTACATATCTGTTGGCTTATTTTGGTTTGCTTAGAGTTAGCGAGTTGGTGACTGATGGAAGGGGAGATAACTCTAATAGAGCGTTACAGGTCACAGATATTACTTTTCAGCCACAACACAGGGGCTAATTTCTTTTGGTTAGGCTGAGGTTCTCCAAAAGCGATCAATATGGAAAACAGCATAGACTTTTATTACAGGCGCTTAAACACTCAAATCTTTGCCCAGTCATAGCAACCAAACAATATTTGTCATTCCGTCATTCACCCTGAAAGAATTACTGTGCCATTTGACCACGGAACCTATGACTAGATATCAGTTTACTGCTATATTAAAGAAAGCTCTAATGTTTGCTGGTATTCCATGTCAACTGTATACATCACACAGTTTCAGAATAGGTAGCTCCAGTACAGCAACAATGCTATGCCTTCAGGAGGAGTATATTAAACAGTTAGGCCACTGGAAAAGTAGTTCTGTGAGAACATATATAAGATAGAATATCAGGCATTTTATAGGCATGTTATTTTACTTTGAGTACTTTTTCAGGTCTCAAAGTGGTTTGGATTAAGGGATCTTCGTATATTTACTGGACAGTCTTTTGTTAACAAATTTGATGGGAACTATCCCAGTGGACTTTCTGTCTATCCCACCTTGGAAAGTCTTATAAAAATGTAAAATACAACTTTAAGAAAACATTAAATAAAAGCCGAACTTCTAAAAAAAATGAGGCACTGTTTACTAGATAGCATTGTGCTCTTTACAATAGTACAAATTTGAAATTCCTAACATGGATATAGTTTTCTAGAAATACGCCTTGGAAAATGTAGAGTGCTTTAAATTGGGTGCCAGAAATAGGCAATTTAGTTTTGCAACTTGATTGTATGATCATGGGAAAACAAAATTATAGGCTCCAAATTAACTGTTTGTAATTAGAATTTCGAATTATTTTTTCACCAACATATAGTTTGAATACCTTACTATTATGTATCTTTAGGGCTGAGTTGGTGAGTTGGTGTATATAGTCTCTCTATAATTATAGCTTAATTGAACTTATTTTTAAGTTTCTCTGTAACATTTTTAATCCTATTATGTTTTAGGGCAGCGCTCGTAAGGGCGAGAAATCTGAGTGGAAATCAGGTTGACAGATTTTTTGACGTTGACGTTTGACGAATTTGCAGGGAAAGCAGTGCCCTCGAACTCCGTGATCTGGAGAAAGGGGACGCAAGTCTTATATACGAGTACGGAGAATGGGTTTCTTGAGTCGGCGGTTTAAAAAAGAATGGATTTAATTAATTCTATTGCTGACGATGGCGGGGTATGGTCAGTGTCAATGACCGAACCGGATATCATGCCATGTTATGCAATCACTTTGACCTCCGTCTTCGCTGATTGGTCGGATGTGTAGCTTTCACTCCTCCTGTCATTGTTTTGACCCCACAGCACACCATGTCAACTCTCTTCACGTCTCGTCAACTCTTGCGAGACTCCATAGGCGCAAAGCATCAAGGGGAGACACCAACACCACCCCATGACAGCACACATGCTGTGACGGTGTGTCTATCATGTTGGTGATGTGTAGCGAGAGAAAATCACTCCTCCTGTCGCTGTTGTTACCCCATTTGATTAAAACCGGAAGCGGTCTGGCCTCCATGACTTACATACAGTCCGCTTGGTCATAAACTTAATGCCATTTTTAATGTCTACATGTTGTGACACACGTTATTTCAGCGCATTTTGTGAGGTCGTAGCAAGACAGATCACAACTGTATCAATACATCGGAACTATGCTTTGATGCCATTCAGCTGATACCAGTCACCCAAACCAAACAAACCAACAAATTATTAAGATTATTATAACTAACAAGTTTAGTCATTTTTAAATGTTCAATTTTATGTTGACCTACACGACGCATTTTCAAATGTTTATGCGCCTTTGGTTTATTGTAAAGGGAGAGCACCGTGGTCACCTTCTGTTTGGACAGAAATGGTGCAGGGTTTATCCCAAATTTCCCAGTCTGCGTTAAAAAGCTAGATGACAGGGGCCGCGGAACTGGGGTGGCTGGGGGGCTTCAGAACTGTTGCAATAATTTAAAAGCGGGACAGAGATACTCCTTTCACATCATGGAATGATCATGATTTCCTATATATTTTGTATTTCTTAAAATTATTTAGACCGCCTTCCCGACATCATTGAAAACCTCTTCTCTCTTTCATGCAACTTTCCTTTTTTTGCTAGCTATATAATTTTTGCTTGAATTTTATGATTTGATATTTTGCATGGAAAGAGCTCTTGCAATT
>JARFOD010073474.1:0-21428 GCA_031763545.1 Mopalia muscosa
GATGCACATCCACCCATGGCAACCAGCATTCCCACCAAGTGTCAAGTGAATCAGACAAAAACTGTAGGAGGAGATGCATTGACAAGCCCTCACTATCAAAAGTGAAATAGAACTTAAGGATAGCTTGCAATGACAAGATAACATGTGGCAGACAGTATAATTATAGTTGAAGAAGATTCTGTTAAATATAGTCTGAACTGTGATAAATCTTCAAATTTTGCTGAAATCCAGCTATACTATCATTTTCAAGGTCTGTATAAACATTGTTAATAACTACTACAGACTTAAGAGAAATCTTCCTGTACAATACTTAATATCATTCCAATTAAATCTGCAACTAAAAACTCCAGAGATGTGCCAATTCTATACATTGTAAATGAATATTATCATTGCAACAGCATTTACAATCGCAAGATACCAATTTAATGGAGAAGGTCCATGGTGTAATGTAACTTGTTTACCATTAATAGGGCAATCCGAAGTCAAAAACAGGTTGCCCTTTTAATTTAATGTATTACCTTATAACTTCTAGCAGTTGGGGCGGGCGGTTGGAGGGAGCTTCATGTTGCCCTGGTGCTCTCAGAGCTAAAGTGGAACAGGAAGCCAATCTGTTTGTGGCGTCTGTATTGCGTCCTGTATTTGTCCCGTCCTGTCTTTGTTTGTTGCCAGTGGTGTCTAGGGTGGTTTCCTTCGCCCATTGGGCTGGCACGTCGTCATGTAAGTGAAATACCGTTGAGTACGACGTAAAACCCCAATCAAACAAACAAAAACTATATTAAATGTGTGGTTAAACAATGACATATACAAGAAAACGTGAAAGTAATATCAAATCGTTTTGTCTAATTGACAGTCGATCAAAAATCAGACCGAAAATTCTATCTCAGTCATGCTTCTGGACTATATCCAGCAAAACAATGGCGCAGTGTCTGTTGATGCGTATGCAGTTGTCCGACACCCTACAAGTCCGACAACCCCGAAGTCCGACGCCTCGCAAGTCCAAAATTCACATCATCCGAACTAATGGTATCACTTTATATAGACAGATAGGGAGATACCGTGAGACAGTTCATGGGGTGTCGGACTTGTGGGCTGTTGGATTTTTGGACGTCTAGGCGGTGAAAATTGGTGAAAATTGATGCGTGTTTTAATGTCATTCTCAAATGATGTTATGTCATGAACGTCTTGACCGCCTTTGTAGCAGTTACGTTAATACAATATTTGCAGTGGTACGGGAATAAACTTTCATACTTAGTTTTGTTCATTCTTACACGGTATTGTGTATTGCAGGTAGGGCCTACTGAATCCCTTGAGAAGTTTTGAAAATATATGTCAGTGATAGAATATAGGAAGTGATGCCAACTGTTCACAAAAACAGCGTCTTAAACATGAAGTAAATGAGATTATACATACAATTGTTTTCATACACTGCTCATGTTTTAATGTTTCGAAAAACTTTTTGTATCGCTAAAATTTATCTCAATATATATTTTGTTTCTCATAAATGTTTATATGGGTAAATATTAGTCGATGGAAGACAGCGAACGTAGCCAGTAGGGCCTACTGGCATATGGCAAGCCGTTTTATCACTTCCACCTTTATTCTATATATGTGATTTTTTTTTTCACTTATGTGACATTCATTTCACCATATGTGAAATTCTTCTCCACGAGTGTTAAATTATTTTTCACATGTTAAATAACTCACCTTATTTTACGTATGTGAAAAAGAAATGTTGAATTCTTTTCCACATATGTGAAATTGTTTTCCACAACTGTGAATTCCTTTTTCACATATTTAAAGTGGAAAGTGGAAAAGAATTTCACACTCTCTGTAGAGAGCATTACTACATCTGATTCGTCAGGAAAATAAAATGATGTAGACTACAATTAAAATACTGAATACGAATAAATCTGTCGTCTGATATAATATTCACTCTTTTTTTTTCACGGTACCCGGTATTTTTAATAATAGAAAGTATGATTTTTTTGTTTCGTCCGTTATTGGATGTAAACATATGCGAGTGTTCGACTTTTGGCAGTCTTCGCTCAATAAAATATATTTTTTGTTGATAAATTTATCTTTGTTTTTAGCTTGAGGCATTATTTTTTATTCACTATTATATACTGATACGAGATTGGATCCAATCCAGGAAAGACGATACTCTGGTTTGAACTGTGGGCATTTCTTTGCATCTGGGTGTTCCCCAGGATGTCAGACCAGCCAAATACCAGCAACCGTCCGGGGACTTGCATGACAATGGCCCACCGCTGTCACCCTAAACAGAAAATAACAACAAATTTCACGGCAAAACATTACATTGAAGCCACTTCTCATATTTTTTTTTTTTTTTTTCACTTTCTTTTTTTTGTCTTACTTATTATGTCATATAAAACAGAATAGTTTAAACAGAATAAAAATAAGGAAAATACTGTTAATCTTCACTTTCTAAAAGACACAAAAATTATTCATATAAAACAGTCGTAAAATTGAGGTTTATATACATTGAAAAATCCTGTGTGTTAACAATAGTTGTGCTAGATAGAGGTATACGGAGTGGAAAGATCACCAAGACACGATTATCATATAAATATATTTATATATTTTATAAATAATCTGAAAGAGGTAATTTGTGTTTACTTTTTCATTTTTATGTAGACAGTTGGTTAACCAACAGTAAAGATAGACAACGTAAGGGGTTTTGTAAGGACTAATATTGTAAGCCCTTTTATCCAAGAAACATATTGACGGAGAAAAGCATATAGGTTTGTGAATCAACCCCAATGGATAAATGCGTATGTATATGACAGGCAAGGTGATTCAATATTCTATATTTACCTTCTTTATCTAAAATATGCATTTTTTTTGTCCATAATTCATACTTTTCATAGCATTTAGTTTTATTTTTATTCTATATATTTAAAATACATGTGCAATATTTTTTTTATATATTTGTTGTAAAACTTTTTTATATGTATGCAATCATGATTTGGATTTATATGCATAATTTTTTTATGTCTTCAAAACGAACTTAAATATATTCATTGCAAAAGCGCATTATGGCATATCCTAATGGTGTAGCCATTGATAAATGCAACGCGCCACAAACGCCACAGGATTTGACAGAAACAGTCAACCAATGAAATCTCGCCGTATAAATGTCTTTGGTTTAATTATTATATTTCCCAGAATGAAATTTTACAACATAAAATTAAACTGTTTCATGAACAAATATAAAAATGTGGACAATGAATGTATATAAATGTATTGAATGCAAATGCAGAATTTTTGAATATATAATACAAATGCACAATTAAAATATAAATTTGTTGAATACAAGTGTAGAATAGAAACATATATACTCAGTCAAAAAAGAAACTTAACACTCATAAATTTCTAAATATTTTCTTCAAACTTAATAAAAGAGTTATTATTATTAGAGGTAAATGTGTTGTCAAAGACATCAAGACACACAGCAACTCCGACGTGCACAAGCATGCCATTCGTGTGATAAAGGACACAGCACGTTTCCTTGTGTTCCTAGTCACGTGACCTTATCAGACACGTGCTATAGAGCCCTCATTAGCACAGTAGCATTAGCATACGTAATCGCCTGCGCATTGCTCGTCCCATGTTGGTTCAATTATGGCGGCGCATCCCTAAAGTTATGTTCAGACGTATCATTCAATCCAGGAGACATTGCGTCGCAGTTGTGAACGCTCGCGGAGGGCATACGCGCTATTGACATGCTTTCATCAAGTTGTTACTTACCATTTGTACTCTCTTACATTTCCGTAGCATTTCCAGTGGAACTGGTTACATTATAAACATGATTTTTATGGTACACCGTCCTTAATGGGTACAAAATGGAATTTAATCATTATTTTAAGCCACTTTTCTTGTATATTCAACTTATTGACAACCAAACGAGTGTAAAGTTTCTTTTTTGACTGAGTTTATTATGACTTTCTGTTTGTATTTTGATTGGCTAATGTCCATTTATGTATGTGTACAAAATATTCCAGAATACACTAGGTAGGCAGGTCTGATATTAACAGTTTTTTGGAACATATTTGGTTTCGCCTCATCCGATTTCCATAGACAATGTTGCTCGCCACAATTTCACATCTCAGCGGTATCCATAGTTTCAATCTGAGTTTACTTGCCAACCCACGAAATCGTATAATGGGTTTTCTAAAACCCCAGATCAACTATCAGCCTATTAATTAAGATAGCGAGTGTTGTGTAGACAATTCAGTTTTCATCCGTAAATTTATGTTTCATATTCTTAAGTCATATGGAAATGGCTCGGTTTATTTAAGTTTATGGTTAGTGTGCAGTGCCTTTATCATGGGCTTTCGGCAAGCAAATAACACGAATTTCGTGCGTATATTCATACATCTGTAATATCACCAAGCATTACACTCTCTATCCAGAGTATCCGGTCTTTCCCCTCTCTTCTATCTCTGGCAATGTCTAAAAACTAGTCCCGAAAAACAATCACATGACCATAATGTCAGCATTTCGACCAATGATGGGGTGTGTTTTTTCTGATCTACTACTGATTTATCAGAACACCTTTCACTGATGTATCGAGTCCAGCACGAAAGACCACAGTAAGGACAATCTCGCGAGATCTGTCATCCGACCTTACTGTAACGCCATAAACTACTGCTTAAAAGATTATATGAGATAGAAACTACATTTATATATATTTTAAATAAATGAAGAGAGAAAAATTTGCTTGTCTCCAGCATTTATATATATATATATATATGTCGCCTCGTTTCATTAAAAAATGAAATCTCGTGCACTAAAAGTAATAATAGTTAAATCGGAGGCAAGAGAAAATATGGTTTCCCAATGAAAATCAAAGATGTAATTTGATGGACTACACCTGCATCCAGTTGATTCTTAGGGACATTGAGTTATCTCCCTTTTCTTATTTTAGATTGGTGTTTTGCAGGTACAAGTGCGGGCTCCGTTCTTTATAAGCTTTTATTAGATAGGTAATAGCATTTCAGTGTATTCTCATGTTTTTCGGAAAAAAAGAAGATAGACATGTGCACTACACAAATAAAGATTGTGTATTGACGTGAGCCAAACTTTGTTTTTGGTCACATAATAGCTTATAATATATTCAATAAACACAGCACGACAATACTATACACATCTTACTATTGTGTCTAAAATGAGAAAATTCATCATCTCTGTGATAATTATTGTAAGACATCAACCGCAAACTCTGAGGCAATTTTTTTAAAAATAATTCTTCTATTTACAAATATACACTATAAATGTACAACTCCTGAAGGACTTCAGGTCTAGGTAGTTAACCATAGTTATATAAACATCTAACCATATCGCTAGGATTGTAAACAAAATGAACCCGGTTTTATTTCGTAGGGTTACAAAAAAACACAATAGTGATGTTATCTCGTGTACTAGTAGTTTATAATCAGGAGACTTTTGAACATTCGTCCCCACTTGGCATCGCATGCCGTTGTTGGATTCCCAGGCACAGAAATATGCCAAATTACTGACATTTTATTTTTAAAACTTAGTAGCTAAATAACGTACCTGTCAATTACCAAATTACATTCCAGACTGCTGTATAATTCTGCAGTTGTTTTTATTCTGTTGTTATCAGGATATTTACGGTGTAATTGTCACTGAAATGCATAGACATTTTCAGTCCCTCACCTGACAGTTTATGAGAGGATAAATGACCCTTTACAACTCTTTAAAAAGACTGGCTTAATGGAGCGAGAAAATTTAACAAAACTAAGAAAATTTGACACTAATATATGAGAGAATACATACCGTTCGTTATTCAGACTTAGGTATGCTTTTGTACCTGTCTCTAAAAGTAGCAATTTAAGCAATATTCTATCGCTGATTCTGTGTTAGTTTATGGGGCTATGTTTCTATATGCATGTATTATATTTTTATACTTAGGAAACGTTCTTTGAAGTAATTATATATCAAAATGTTATTTCTTAATTATGTATTTTACAAATGAAAATAGATATTAAATGTTTATCTAGAGACAGAAACGCTATAAAATAAACCAACATTCTTTAACGTATATAAGTGTCCTTTGAAACGGATTGTGAAATTTTCGCTCATTCTGAAAAAAAATCTAGATTTTTTTGCCTTTTGTACCATTATTGATTAAAAAGCAAACGCATGAGTGTCAAATTTGTCATTGAAAGTATACTGCGATTAAGGCCAGGTAATGTGCATCAATTTAAGTGGTATGTTCGGAGCTAATTTCACGGCTATAGGCTTATTTATGGTTAATGTAGATGTAGGGCTACTAGGCGAAGTGTTAATCTTAACCCAAACCTCAGACATGCTTATCAATTTCACATGATTTACACTTCTATAAACATGCACTTTATGTTACATGCATACAATTATTTATATACAGTGTTTACCAATTTTCTTTTGTTACTTCTGGTCATTGTTTGTGGAAATCATGGTCAAACCCGTCGAGTGATTTTATTTCTTTTGTTATTTTTTTCTCTTCAAAAGGAGCATGGTGTGATAAAGGTCCTTTTAATTAATTGCCTTGCGTTTATTTGCAATTAAAATGCTTGTGTTGAGAAATTAAATCGCACGAAATCCTTGTCTATTATAAATATGTCAAAATGTGATAATGGACTAATAAGTCAAAACAGGGATAAACTTGTCTGGCTTAATATCGTCAGTGAAATACTTCATCCGTGAACACGAGTATACGAGTAGCGTTGTGATGTGCACTGTGGTTTCGCCACACACACCTCTACACGCGGAAAGGGCCTGAGGCAAGGAACTGTATTCGCGCCGATGTTGTTCTGATCTTATCGACTCGCTTTTACCTGCATTTTAACAAAAGAGCAACAGGTAATGATGGATGTCAGATTAATTGGGTGAATTAAGTTTCGACAAATGACACTGACTTATTACTGCTAGTTTTACATATACGTATTCAATACATGTAGGCCTACTGCCCTGCTTCTTCAAGGCCTTATATCATCTTTTGTACATATATTTTAAATTATAGCTGCAATTTTGTGGAGAATGATTTTTTTAGGGTATTGATGCAAAAAACATTTTCAAATTCTTAGAAATGTTTATTTCACCTGATTTTGGAGGTCTTCGAGTTTCATTATGTTCATTTAAAGAGGTCCAGAGTTTGAATCCTTGTGGAGGCAAACAATACGTATTTCTCTACAATAAAAATATACAAGAAGACTGACTAAATACTTCATTGTGATATAAAAAATATAAAAAAATCTTGACCGAAAGATGCATGATTTTAGTGAACACTTTGTACAGAGATTTCAAATGCGTACTATTTTTATTTTTTTTGTTTTTTGTTTTAGAAAAAGTAAAAAACGAGCCGGTTTATTCTCATCTCACAATGTAGTTTTTAAACAGAGTATAGGGACCAACCACAAGTTTACAACGGCGTCATAGCAGACACCTGTTAGCTTCTGCTAACACTTAACCAAGCAACATCGATTGTTGCCTTTCTAGCGACGCTCTAATATACCTTGTACGGATACTAAAACTGTATCGCTAATTGTTAATAAGGAGTGTTTTCATTTATGTGGATACGGTTTCATAAACGGCAATTTCGATGGGAACATGTATGTGGCGATCAGTATAAGCTTCTTTGCGTGGAACTTATTCGCGGGTTTGACTAACTGTTTGACAAGCTGAAGCAGCCTAGCATCAGCTGGAGATTTTAGCAAATACCGTACGGACAATCGCGGGGATATATAGGCCTACATTCTATGATAGAGATGAAATCATTTTCATTTTCGTCGATACATTGCCTATAATGTATTAACGGTCCATTAAAGTTACATTCGTGCGAGGTAAGGTTATACATCCAACGCTTGTTACTTACTGAAAATAATAGGAAAGTTTGAATTAACTTACTGTTAGATAAAGCATAATTTTGTTTGGTGTTTATCTCAGGCTAAAAGCTTTCTTATTTTATTTTCTGTATTACCAGAAGTCTATCAAGTAGACTTCTGGTATTACTTATTCGATGATCTGTGTCTTAGCTAAGATTGGAATCTTCCTGTAACAAACCCCAATTTTAAAGAATTTTGCCCGTCCAAACTGTTCGATTCTCCTAATATCTATTTCGTGTAAAAATTCAGAATTTCGACAACTTTTAGAAATCTTGGTGATCCAATTGACAAGTTGGACGGGTCTCTAGCTTAGACTATGTTCGTAGACGATTCCTTTCCCGGCCTCCTTTTTCAGAGAAACTGTACAACAACACAAGCAGAATGTATGTCATCATAATACAAGCTAGGGATAAAGAAAACTAATCACTACGGCTCAAAAATAAACTCAAGCGTTATACCGATTGGGATAATTGAAAACACAAAACATATCCCATTCCTCATCCATAGGCTTTACAGTATCCATATCCCTACACATTACAGTCTATATCGGTACCTACAGAAACACTGTAATGTTAAGTTACAACCTTGCAAATAGCAAAATATTAAGTTACAACATGGTAATATAATAAAGTAGATGTGACGCATTCCAGTCTATATCGGTACCTACAGAAACACTGTAATGTTAAGTTACAAGCTTGCAAATAGCAAAATAAAAGTTACAACATGGTAATATAATAAAGTAGATGTGGATAAATATCTAATCGCGGGATTGTTTTAACGAGGTTTCTTCCTGGTTTTTCTCCATATTTAAGGTAGGAACAGTGTGAATGAAACTGACAATCCGTCGTCATATAAACAAATTAAATACGCGAGAGTACATCGTTAAACCCCAATAAACAAACGAACCAACAAGCAAACAAATGAATAAACCTCTGACATAAAGCGATATTATATATGTATTTACTAAATATATTTACATCAGAAGAGATTGTCAGGGGATTTAACGAAACAATTCAGACTTAAGGCAAAGAGGGCTTGTTCCATCCAAAAATATAAAATTATTATGTATGATTTGTTCATTTGAAAACAAAACTATTATTTCAGAGATATAGAGAGAAACCAATGAATATGTCTGTTAAAGAGAATTAGTGTTTCAAATGGTCAACAGATTTTTCTTGATATACTTAGTGTTTGTGTCCCAGATTAAAGTACCTGACCTACAGCATGTTCATCGTTATCACTTATGAATGGCCGTGTGAAGCTCAGTTCGTGTGAATCACATGGTTCAATTAAACACAGAATAACTGTCATATCTCTTAAAAGTCCATGACAAGTGCGGAAACAAATGCACGCCGGTTCAGGTCAAAATTAAATTAAACAATTTACAATGTTCGATGTGTGTAATCCTTACACTGCTTCGGGATTCGGAAAGAAGGCTATTCATGCAGTGTTAAGTTAACTTTTAATTACCGGTATTGTTATATAAGGTCTGCCACATGCAGATGAGCCTTTATGGCTCGAAATAAAACCCGGTAATATCGTAAATGAGTCTTTATACAATCTGATTACTCCTACAGATGTAAACAGATCCTTGGTATCTGGTTGTCGCAAATGTCGATCTGAGAGAAGTGTTTACGATTTAGTTACTCTACAATAACCAACCACAGAGCTTCTCCCTAAAACTTATGACAAGTTTGGATTTTCTGCTGCTTAAACGTGTAGTTCCCCATTTATCGACATTTTTTAGCCACGGCACAGTGCCTGACGCCATTGAACTCTTGTATATGTAATAATGGTTTGGTACATCCCTCATATCAATTTAAGTGTTAGTTTAGGGTTATTGTTAGGTTTATGGTTAGGATTAGCATTAGGTTACGGGTCAGCTTTTAGGTTAGGTTAAGAATTGATCCTGACTCAAAATTTACGTTTTTCCATACATGCCCTTTCGTATAGCGTGGATACAAACCGCACATACGATTAGATTGCAACTAATCCCACCTGTGTGACCATGGACAAGAGAAACCGCTGTGTTTGGAACAAGCGTCGAACAGGTGTATATAGGTTGTGATATCAATTGGCAATAGAAAATAACTCACCAATGAAATTGCGGACTCACAATCTGCATTTACATATTTACGAAAAGACTTAAACCTTTAGGATAATAGCAGATTGTGTCATATACACTTACATTTTTTTAACAGGCTGTGTTTTAAGTTCAGTTTCAATGATACCTAAACGTCCCGAATCAAACCACGTCATATTAAACTATTCTATCTAAACAATTGTACAAGTATAAGCCGGAAAGGGCACTGACTTGTTCATCTCAACGTTGTGTCAATATCAATCAGTGTTGTATGGAATTTAAATGCTTAATGAAAAATAGTGTATAGCTATTATAATGAATCAAATGCAACAGCACTCGCCCTCGTTACCTAGCATGTGGGTTCCGCACGTATAATTTGAATTTAATAAGTCAAAACAGAGAGAGTGAAAAAACACCAGAAAAATACACGAACGTAATTGAAAACAGGTCAAAATTTCATAAAAGGAGATTGTATCGGTGGCACAAAACAAAACACGTGTTGAATTAAATTTATAAGTAAATGGTACATTTATAATACAGTATAAGAGTTGTCACATTACTTACGTTATGGATATACTGCCCACTGAGTATATATATATATATATATATATATATCTATAATGTTTCATTACTTTGAGATAACATTTTTTTAAGTCAACATACATATAGTTCAGATAATTGTACAGGACGAGACCGGTCCGTGGATCGAATTCGCTCTGGTCCAGGTCTGCGTTAAGGTTTGAACTATAAAGAATCTTTTCCAACTTTAAAGAAACAAAATGTTATCCCCAAAAAGTGAAAATTATGTTAATACTCGTGCACTTTTTAAAATGAGAAATGGCTACAACATCATGCTTGAGGGATATATATGCTCAACTATAATCAAGCAATCAATCGTGTATTTTCCTAAAATTGGGATTGGAGATGGATTCTCCATGAATATTATGCGTGAGTGTTTACGTGTTCAAACGTTGTATTACTTATACAGAAAACCAGTCCCAACTCATCGGGGTTTCATTGATAACGTTTGCATGCGGTTGGTGTAGGATAGTCCGTCTGAGGCCTGGTTGTTTTTTCATTTAGTTTATTTTAACTTCTATAGTTAAAGTACTGAAAGTTTCATATAGTTCTCTGCCAATAGTGATTTAACTAAATGAAACCGAGTTTATTAATAGACAGTTTGGATATAGAGTTTGTGTCTTTATAGAGAATGTTTTCAGTTATTGATTGAATGTTAGCCAGAAGGGGAAAAAAGCCACTAGTCTCTGTGATAACAATCACATCAATGTGAATATACAACCATCTATATATAACACTAAACTCAGTCGGTAGAGTGTTTGGACTGTAACCGAAAGGTCTTGGGTTCCACTTCTGGTGGGAGAAAGACAAATGTGCTCTCTTCATTTAATTAAAAAATAAATAACACCAGACAAAGTGCAAAAACGAAAATGTTCAAATCCTACTGCAAGAAGCAAAAAACAAAAACAAACAAACAAAAAAACGTCCACGTGTTGACACCTTAAATAATAGATCGTTCAAAACACTGGAAGCTTCCTCATATCACGAACTCGACTGCCGCATATCATCATTATTCCCCCTTACTCATTGAATAACTATAATATATAATTTATATGGCTTACAAAGATAAATAATACAATGTTCATATTGGAAAATCTCTCCCTACTGCCTACTGTTATCAGATATTTAATTATTTCAAAAGCTAGGCATGTACTACAGCTTTGCAGGAAATCTATTCAAATGAACCGTAGAGAGCTTTTTCACATAAATAAAACAGTATACTGTAAACTAACCGAAAGTACCAATCATTTATCAACGATATCTTTGGACATAAGCAAGAGCTCAGTGAGGGCTGTTTTCTCATTGAAACCGTTTAAGAGAAGTCAACGTTGTTATTTTGTCAAAACTAATTTAAAACCACATTGCTCTGTAACTTTAGCATTGAAACTGTCAGCGTTTCTTCAAAATTCAACTATATACTGCACTATTTATGCACGATGCCCATAAAATTATTATCATTTGATACCATTTGCAGTACAAAGCCACATGTTTGTCTGTCCTCCAAATTAAACTATTAAAATATATTGTCCTTCCAAAAACTATTGAAATATATTGTCCTTCCAAACATAAAGTAGTTTGCTATGATTCTGATTTGTAGAGGATGAGCCGAGGGCAACTATATAGGGCTTCTGTCGATAGTATAGGCAACACAATAAGGAACTTGTCATATACTACCTGCATATGTTTAAATAATCTTGAGAAATGACTGAATGCAAGCCGCCGCATTGAAAGTCAATTTGTGTTCGCTTAAAAATGCACATTTATTGCTTAGCTTCAGTCAGATTTTTGTATGTTTGAACAAAACGGTGCGTGGTCATTTGATATGGTGCAAATCACAGATCAACCGGTCTGTTCAAATTGTGTCGACATCATGCTGACGCTCAAATTTTAGTAAAAAAAGTCGTCAAATATATTTAAGTGCAGGACTTAAAGTATCACATGCTTTCAAATGAATGGTTGTAACACAGTCAACACTCCTTGACAGTTTAATGTTTCACGTTGTGGTTTCACACGGGGTCTCTAAGGTGTGGTAAATGTCGTAATTACAGCGGTTTTCGTTGTTTATCTCACCTGTCACGTGCACACGTTCTCCTTTGGTTAACCTACAGGTGTGTTATCCACAACGTATTCTTCCTAACCTCTATTGTGTTATATATTATGTTCAATGTAATTATAATGTTGCACAAAATGTTTAAATAACTGACTCCAAACAATAATTATGTCTCAGGATTGACACGCTGGATATAGCATTAAACTGTATACATATTATATTAACTCTACCGTCATGAAAATCCCACAAAGTCTTTTATTATTAAAAAGAAAGTATTTTACGCTACACACAACAAGAAGTATAAATTTGGGCCTGTGTAAGCCTAGGTCTAAATTTGTTGGGGGAAAAACAGCAACAATCAAATCCGTCATTTTCAGTGTATATAATCCTGTATCAGAAGTCATTTGCTATAAACCTTTATATATACGTTGTTTGTTTGCCTCATGCCTACGTGATGTTTAGGTGTAAATTTGCTATAATCAAGTAATATTCTGTCTTAATTGCATGCCAAAGCAATTTGAAATGATTTGGGGATAGACACCGCTTTACTTTATTAACCTTGGATTCGCTATATGGCTGTAATAATAAGTGTACAGATGGTATCCTTTAAATTCAGCGAAGACGCCTTTTCACACCTGTTTGCTGCTGCGCCAATAAGCCAGCAATCCCGATGTACAATTTGTAGTGTTTCTTCTTGACCATTCGAAAGACCGTAACTTAACCGAATATGCTATTTCGAATCGAACCATGAGAATGCAACTTCACAATTATAGAGTGTATGGTGATGTCATGGAATTAGTATATAAACGTTATACGTGTTGCGGAAATATTTTGGAATTATATTAGAATTCAGGTAACATTTAAATGTGGCGGCATCTATAGCGTCGAAAACAAATCTTACATATTGCTCAATTATTCCGGCAATCTTTTACAGTAAAATGATTTTAAAAAAAAAACAAAAAAAAAATAAAAATCATAGAACGAAAACATCAGCTGAATATTGCTTTATTTTTTTAGATTCTTTTATCACCGTTCCTATATATTGAATATGTCTATCCGAAAAATGTCCAAAGCTACGAACATCGTGCATCAAACTGCTTGATTCCGTCGTAGTGTTCAAGTATATGTTTTAGTACATGAATGTGCGTTGGTGATGATATATCAATTGACAGTGGTGATAAAAAAAGGTAATAATTTAGATGAATATGGTGGGATTGTTGAATCTAACGAAGAAGATGCGAAGACAATTTCGATGAATATGGTTTGACTGTTGAATCTAACGAAGAAGATACGAATATAATTTGGATGAAGAGATCAATCAGAGATTCGCAAAGAAAGCTGACAGGAAAGACTGATTCGACACATTTCAACAGCAATCATAAATCAGATGTATTTTCCAGACACCCAAACGTTTAGAAATAGAAATAATGAGAGTTCTTCACAAAAGATGGAATCATCTTTATGGAACCGTCAGGGGCATGAGGGTTCCATACAGAACCATAAAGAAGGTCCCACCAGAACCTTGACTGAAGAACCATTAAGGGTTCCATCACTGCCATATTTTCTAAAAGTGTACATCTCGGTTGGTTTTTTTTTCGTTTTTTTTTTTTTTAATTTCCTTTTTTTAAATAAATAAATAATAAGATCACTAGCTACAAAATGCGCATTGTCTAAGAATCTCACGAGGTTCAGCCAATTGCATCCCATGCAACACAATTATTGATTAATCCCCAAAACCTGGATCTGCAACCGGTGGACACAAGCAGCATTTTGCTTCTCACCATTTGTATGGAACAATTACGACAAAAACGGTTCTTTGATATAATAATAGGATACATTCTGGGATCAGTTGCTATATGGGTCCCATACGGAACCAAAATGGGTCCCACCAGAGCCTTGACTGAATAACCTTTAAGGGCTCCATAAAAGTCATATTTTTCTTAGAGTGCATATCTTGTTTTTTTATTTTTTATAAATATCTTTTTAAATCACTACAAATGCACACTGTCCAAGAATAACCCAGGGTTTAGTCAATTTCACCCTGTACAACGGGACTATACAAGTTAATCCCACAAACCTACATGGAGCTGACACCCGTGGACACAAGCAACATTTTGTTTCTCTTCAATAGAAATATCAGCAGTTTACTTATCTATCAGAAATCATGAAATGACTGGTACGGTTGTTAATTGCATGCACCTCACACCCGTTTCACGAGCATGCAATGAACCTCACACGCATTTCACAAGCATGCAGTCTCTGTGGCACAACATGTAGCCTACAATTACCCTTTCAATGTTTTTTTATTTCAGTTTCAAATAATTGTTGGGGTTTTGGGTTTTTTTTTTTTTGTTGTTTTTTTTTGTTGCGGATTTCCACTCGTATACAAAGGATCGTTTGCTCTTGCATAGATTGTCTAACCCTTCCTGTTTTTGAAATCTCAACAGGTGACATCCGGTTCATTCATAGGCTCCTGTGAGAATTGTTTCGCCATGTTTACCAGCAAGTGTTTTGTATCTTTACTTAACACCAGCTGAGTTCCATCTGTAAACATATGGCTTTTCATATCTATCGTAATATCAATTCGCATTGGGGCCAAAATTAGCCCGGCCTTTGTCGGATTCAAAATACTTCTCTAACATGCCAGATATATATACAGGCCTATAGCCTGGGAATGTCAGAAACCCGGACGGCGTTTGAGAAGTATGAATATAGAGAAATCGCCTTTCAGTATGCACCCAATGACCCCAAGGCATCCTGTTTTCATCCGCGCGGGGTTAAATGAGTGCAAAGCCTTTCGGAGCAATGGTCATCGAAAAACTTTCTTCAATGAACAGCTAACCGCAAAGGCATAACTAAACAAAATAAGATGTACTCAATAACTGGACATTTAAACTTAAACGAATCCACAGGTATGTCCCCTTTTGGTCATCCCCAAATTGGCCACTTTGAAAGTCTAACCGCAAATGTATGAGGTTCAATAGATGATCATTGATGTATTCAATAACATAGCCTAAATAAAACATGTTTTTTTTCTCTTCTGTTTTATAACTTGTTTATTTGAGATTAAAGGCATGCAGGTTATAAATATTCACCAAGTTTTTGTGTGCACGTTGTACTCATTTTATTATCTGTGAGTCTAGTGCAAGAAATATTGACATGGTATATTTGAAGCGAAGGAGGTCACAATTAAAATCACGCCTACCCTTCATATGTTTGTATACAATATAATATCAATATTATTGCAGAGAGGGGCGGGCCGGTGGTAGGGGGTGGGAGGCTATCTGAATTTATCATAGGCACTGATGAATGATTTCAATGCGCAATGTCAATCGATCCTCACTCGCGCTCAGCAACCACAGTGTATCAGATCTGGGAATGACACCACATGCTTACTAATAAAACAAAATCGTCATGGCCATATTACATACATTAGGAAAGAAACAGTTTACTGATCTATTGACCATATAAAAAAACAAGGTAAATATACACATGTTTGTATTGGCCTTCACTACAGGGGCGGAATGGGTAGAAGATAAAAGTTTGTATATTTAATTGAAGGGTAATACGATGCATCCATTAAAGGGAAAGACAACTGTTTTTAGACCTAAACTTATTCTATTATAACATATTTTCAAAGACAAAAATCTGTATTGCATTTGCATTGGAGTAAGCATATAGCCGTCAATTAGTTAATTTAAAAGTCGGGACTGACGGCATTGTTCGAAAACACGATCGGTCAGTGCACCAGTGTGTCCGTTATACCTAATGTGTTTTCGAACAATGACGTCAGTTCCGATTCTTAAATTAACTAACTAACAGCTATACTAATTCGATTGCAAGTGCTGTGCAGATGGTTGTTTTTGAAAATATGCAATAAAAATAACAAGTTTAGTTCGAAAAAAAAACTGGTCTTTCCATTTGAGTGTCATTATAGAAAGAGCCGCGAAAAAAAGTCTCGTCTGTATTGGTTGTCCAATTCTGCACAATATCATGAATGAGATTAGTGCACTGCCCTGTCAAACTACACGCAGTGTTGTCTTTTTTTTATTGCAGGCGAACCACAAGGCTTGTCACTACATCATGATAATCGAAATGTTTAAAAAAAAAGTTCCTTTGAGTGCCGAGTGGCAACAGTCGACCCTGTAGATGTGTTGTTAACTGAAGTCTGTATGTCGCAGTTGTATAGCGTATCGATGTTATCCCTTCAAATGCAAACACAGATGTAGACATCAAGCAGGTGTACCTGTGCTATCAACTTTACGAGAGTTAGCGGAAAACTATGAATGAATATATGCTTATCGCCAGCTGTAAGTATAAATTAAATCTAAGGATATATTGTATTGTCCCAGCTAGTATAGACCTATACTATATATAAGAAAAATCATACGTAAATAGATTATTACCACCGATTATGAAAAATAACAATGTAATTTTTAAAATAATAAGTATAACACATCTTTAAATTTAAAACTTTTGACTGCATGATATAAATCTAAAGTTTTAACTTCAACACAGCTTAGGAAAAATGAAATTGTAATTTTTAAGAGAATTAGAATTAAAATTTAAATCCTGATTAAAATTCTGCTTTATTTTGGACATTGTAATATTAAGAGGCATGAACAGATTCTTTATTTATCAAGAACAATTAAAAGAACCATTTACACATTTATATAAAAAAAAATAAAATCATGATAAGTTCTTCTCTCACATAAAAGTGGAAGAGTAATATGCTTGCATAATAGAATATCGTATAAAGTTTTCTTTCAAACAGAAAATTTACAGAAAACCTTGTAACAGTTCCGATAAAACTGAATAAGCAGGTGACCATATATAGAATGAGAGAATTCAATTCATTGCGAACCATTCACATATAATTATTTTATAGTTGAAATATTTTTAAAAGCAGTTTCTGTTTTTAAATCGGGGCCTTTTTTATAGTCCTTTAATTATATACAGTGTGTATGTCCTCAATATAAGCGGCTTTAGCGCTAAAACTAAACTTTCTAGAAGGTCTAACACGTATATATTTGACAATTTTCAGTTCGCAAATCGATGGCTGGTATAGCTTAAATTTATAAAAAAAAAATATAGGAAAATTAATTTAATTTTAAAATATCGTTAGTGAAAATAATATTTGAATTTCTTTTCTTTTTGGGTCTTCGCATGTCATAATGTGACCTCTATTAATGTTTGTATATGGAATTTAGTCTCAATAAAATTATTATTTACATTCATAACGAAACAGTATACTGAAATAATACATGTAACAAAAATGTGCTTTTCTTTTGGAAATGGTGTTAAATGAACATTAATCTGCGAACATCGGCATCATGCTTGTCTGGATTATAAAATGAAGAATAGCAAACAAAATCTCACGCTAATCATCCAGTGTTGGTGAAGTTTAATTGATAATTTCAACAAGGAAAATAGAGAATATCAAATAGGGAAAAATGTAGACCCCGGATGGGTGGATAGTATACAGAGAACAAGGTTCTTATTGTGACCCGGAGACCTCTTTGGATCGAATTTGTTCCGACTATAGTTCATGCTGTTTTATAGTTGTATCGGAGCCTAGACTATCTTTGTTGATTATTTGTCTTTAGTTTTATAATTTTGTATATTTATTGATTATATTTATAGATTTCTCATCAGTAAATATATATATACAAAGTATTTTTTGTATAGATATGCACAGTGATGTAGTGGAATTTTTTCGCAGAAACAAATAATGATCGGAGGGTAATGATTTGAACGATTCTTTGAATATATATTTGCTTGGAGAATCGTAGTCTAAAAAAATACAGTGATGTAGCTGAATAGTATTAAAACAGACATACCTTAGTTTCGTTAAGCCATATACATCAAGGTCCGATGAAACTGTACTGTGGTTAGTTCCCGTAATTATTCATTAATTCCCTGCATGGAGGTTGCCACTGTAGACATTCCAAAATCTTATTAAATATGCTAATACAGAAGCTATTTAAATTTCTATTACAAGAACATGTGGATAAAATTTGACAGACATCCTTTATAATTTTATTTGGTATGCAGTTTGTTCTCTTTTGAAGTTTGTATTCTGTTAATCCATTAGGATTGGTTTAAATGATATAGGAACAGAGGATGTACGACTCAGGTTGGTTTATATATTGGACTATAACATGTATATACAGTTCTCTTGGGGTTAACCTCTATATACAGAGAACCGCGGACTAGAACGGAAGCTTGTACTACACCGGAAGTTATGGAGAACACACTTCCGGGACAAAGGCTCTCGGTGGCGCCAGTTGTATATAAAGTCTGTGAAAAAGTGAAATATCTGGTTCACCACTTGATTGTCTCTGTAGCCTGTTACTCCCCGTCTCGCCCTCAAATGACCAGCATTTTATATTACCCTGCAGGAAAACCATATCATCAAAGCCTTCGAATGATTTGACTAATATTTATTTGGCTTTATAAAGTGAAAACAGAACGTTCGGTTGAAATTTAGGCCTATAGACAGGTTCTTTATCCTGTTCTCAAAATCTCGTTTTTGAAATTTTTTAACAGCTTAAATATTGGCAGTCTATATTCTTTATTGGTAATTTATTTGTTGCACATATTTTTTATGTGTTTTGCTGTTTTGTCCTCATTATATTCGGCCTACTAGCCATAACTGGTTTTATGTATTCTAAAATCATCACGATAGTTCAGACACCTTATAGTTTATAGATTGGGCGACTAAAACATTGATAAACATTCAGAGAAAGTGGTCGAACGTGCTTACCTGCTGTTATATGTTCGGAGACTAACCCATTTGAGTTAATTAAAGAAACTATAAATATAAAGATGTAGTTTCTTTCTATCCACTTTTTTTAGAATTCTATCTGTGGTTAAAGGCACTTGTTTAAATGTCAGTATACTCAGTGTATACACAATGTACACTATTATAGAAATAAAGGTTCTTTGTGGGTTGGAACCATCTGTATAGAACCATATATATGGAACCATTGCGAAAAATGGTTATTTGATATAACAAGAAAGA
This sequence comes from Mopalia muscosa, assembly GCA_031763545.1. NCBI lineage: Eukaryota > Metazoa > Mollusca > Polyplacophora > Chitonida > Mopaliidae > Mopalia > Mopalia muscosa. The sequence goes on from JARFOD010073474.1 coordinate 19,644, forward strand.
GATCAGTAGTTGGAACAGTTGCTGGGAGGGTTACATAAACGGGACCATAAAGGGTTCCACCAGAGCCACGACTCTAAGAGTATACAGTGAATGTTTAAATGAATATAAACTTATTTTTATTATTTTTTAATTATTTTTTGTGTTATTAATCCATGAATACAATTAGAGCAAAATTGTAATACAACCATGCAGTCGGAATAAACGACTTAAAGAAGTGCAATTCAGATTTCTGACCGGAACAAACGTTCATCAAACCTCAACTGAAAAGTCGCTGTTACTGATATTCGATTCAATTTGTCACATAGGTTTTATTATGAAAGACGACAAGCTGTATAGGCCTATATACCTTGTAAGCAAATTTGGTGCATCGCTGGAAGAATCAAGTTAGGTTTTTTTTAGCAACTTTATTCAACCAACGCATGGTGAACTATATAATTTTTCGTTTTGACCTAAACGGTGTATCATATAATAACCTCTGCCCCCCACCCCAGTGAAACTATTTGTTTGCGATGTGTGTATATATTAAAACAAAAATGTTATATAGGTCTTTATTATGTTGTTTATATATTGAAGCGTACGTTTTAAAAATGTTTATATGTTCTGCATGAACTGTAGGCCTATATCCAGTCCCCCTTTCGACTACATATCTACAACTGAAAAATATATAGTTTACCGCAAACAATCTTGAAGATATTTGTCCGTCCCCTTGTCTTAGAGACTTATCTATATATTTTAATAAATGAAGAGAGAAAAATTTGCATGCCTCAACCGGGATTTAAACCCGGGACATTTGGGTTACAGGCCCAACGCTCTACCGGCTGAGATGTGTATATATATAGGGTTTCATGCAAACGGGATGTCATACGTATACCTGTTTTGCATGAAAATTCATGCTGTTTAATTTTTCAAGGTGAACCAACAAGACTGCCTTCGTCTATATTTAGGTTAAAGTTAGGCCTATCCATGCAATGCTTCGACATGGTGAGTATATATATGCAAGCCTTGTGCCGTGGATGAAGCGCGCACTCCACGTGCCATATGCCCTAGTAAGAGATAGAAAAGCGGGCGGGTTAAAGTCTTTCCTTCCTGTACCCATTATACTATGAAGTGACTATTTACATATGCGGTTGTTTGCTAACTTCTCACGCTCTATAAATTAGTCATCAAGTTCCGTCCGGCCAAAGACAAAATTCCCAACATTCAATGATTATTAAGCAACTTTAAGTTATACGTCTTTAAATACGTTACTTTCTCTCGAGCTGCATGCTTTATTAATATTTAGTATAAAATATCGTTCGTTTTTACACAAAACATTGTAGTCATACAGCCTTGCCTTGGCTACTGCAAATTTTCCAACGGACAATATTCTCATTTTACACATGTAATGACTGTTGTGTCACAGTGTACATGACTGCTTTGTGAAGTTCACCGTAGGGGATCAATGAATCGACCACTCACTCACTCAATCAATCAATCAATCAATCAATCAATCAATCAATCAATCAATCAATCATTAAACAATCAACCAACCAATCAGTCAACCAATCAATCAATTCATGTTTAAATAATTTCTTATGAGTGGGAGTTAGGACTAAATTGGGTTATTTTAGCATACAATGTTATATATTACGCGCATATGCATATTTTGTGATGGCCTACGAAATGATCAGGTGATCATACCAACCTGATAAACATTAGTATATACTATAGTCCTGCTAGCCAGAGATCCAAGTTCGAATTCTTGTTGAGGCAAGCAACATTTTCTTTCTCTACGCTCCCCCCCCT
>JARFOD010073485.1:0-21424 GCA_031763545.1 Mopalia muscosa
AAATTAATGTATTGTATTACACACAAAAAGTTTTACTTATTTATAGAATATGGTTTTGGGTGGTCTTCCCCTTTAAGGTTTACTCTGAAATGAGAATACATTTACAGCGCGATAGTAAAGGTTCCACAACCCTGTTAATGTTTTCTCTGCGGTATATAAAAGTTCCCGCCGTGTTATAAATATCTTATCGATGGTGTAAACGTATAAGGTGTGATGTTTACCCACATCCCGGCGGTGTGAATTTTTTTTTAACGCGACGTTAGCGTGGTTTATTGTCGTGATAACACTTCCACAGAGGTATAAAATTTATACAAAACCACAGAAGATATACTTTATAGAGCACCATATTTTGCCGTCATTTTAACGTTTTCTTACTTTATTGAGGTAATGCAATGTCTGCAATCATTTTAATTAATGAACAAGATGAACACAGGTAACATAAATAGTTTGTAGAATGAAGTCACAGTCAGACCAAACTGTCTGGTAACCTAGGAGAACATGCACCACAGGAATTTTATAGTATTTCCATAACGTGGTGCCATCTACGTAACTTGTACAAATGTATTGGATTTTTTGTGACCCTTTTGTTTTATAGTTCTAGATAATGGCACAATCTCACACAATGATTTATAGTTACGATGGTCCCTCTACGTTGCCGTAGATTTGTCCCTAACTATACGTAAGAAGATACGCAGGTCCGGGAACCGGCTATCACATTAAAGATTTCTTTCCGAACATTAATATTTATGCGATGTTAGATCAAAAGAACTAGATCCCAATTCTACTGACCACCATTATTGTGGGAGGATGAGGATAACTCGATGGTAAATTGACCCAGAAAATCTACGACCTTCCGTTGGTTGCTAGCATACCAACACACATACTATCCGAGGGAATCGAACCAGCGACCGCCGAGCTGAGCGGGATATGTGGGCCACAGACAGACACTCTCTACAGCGCACGTTCTTGACCACTCCACAATGGAGGCTCCGGTTATAAGAGCGCCATGTCAGAACATCCTTTGACACTTTCCATACCAGTACAGTTATCTCGTCAGCTGTAAGTATTTTAATAATGATGTAGCTCCAATGACGTCATCATATTAACGCAAGAATAGCCTTCAAACGTAAACAAAAACAGGGGAATAACTCAGTCATATGATGAAAGGAATCCATGCGAGTTACCTATGTATCGTTATCCGTTTGATAACTAGAAGACCGAAATAGCTAACTGACAAGTGAACTGTTAATTAACTCTGAGAAAATTAGGAACTCAGGGATATAAAGAACATACACACTGTATCTGTAAGCCACGACGGGCAGATACATTTTAGCGCGAGTGCATCAAACAGCATGGGAACAGAGCTAACTCCAATGTGTCTCCAAACAGCGGAGAGCGGTGTAGCTCATGAATATTCAATATCGGACAGACTTTGCAATGAGCTCTCCGTTACAGATTATTTATGGGACCAAAATGGCTGAAGTTGCTCGGACATGATAAGAGCGCATAGTCTTTGGCTGACAACTAGGCAATACACCCGCCATGCAAACAATAACGTAACTTTTGGCTTTTAATTTGTAGAAAAGAAACTTAATCCTACTGAATACATACATTACGGTTATTTTCCACATTGTAATGGCTATTGTATTTCTTGCACTTTTTTTTCTTACTTTTTAGTGATATTTTATTCTTCTTTTTAGCCAGAAAGGTTAAAGGTGCTGCCCTCACACTTTAAAACTGGAATTCATGTTTGGCGTTGCACTGTAGGCTACTGATATAAGCGTCAGAGCTTAAGACTGTCTGTTGACACATGAACTGAATCTAACAGAATTAAGCATTACACGAGTCAATATACACTTGATATTTTCTCTTGTGCACCCCACACTAAAACTGAATCATCTTGCGTCATATTCAAATTAACTCAGGTGTGGAATTTAGACTAAAACGTTCTTCTTCGGAGTCGGACAAAAACCATTAACCGAGTGACCAGATTCTATAGATGCCAGATAAATGCATTTACCATTCGGAGTCTTTATTGGATCTTTGACTGTTATTTCTCCTTACGATCTGATGTTTGTGGAGAACTCCTGACCTGGAAGTAGTTTCATCTTCTTCGTCTGAAGAAAAACTAAACATGTCGTCCATTTTATGCACTCCCTTGTGTGTATTTGTTTCGGATTGCGCAGGTTTAAGGTGGTTTACGCCTTGATGCATCCATTGTCCAGCATGTTTGCGACTTGATCTTCCGGGCACCGGCGAATTCATGCTACCAGAACTAACCTTCTTAGACAATGCCCTTTTATGATCTTCTGGTGGATATCCGAAACTGGACGGACCTGTGTGTTCTTCAGAGAAGTGGCGGGACCTTTGGGTTTTGGAAAAGCTTTTGATTTCCTTGACAACTGACAAGTTGTTTCCATCACCTTCGCACAGTTCACTGTCCACAGGAGGTTTCATTTCTGATTTAGGCTCGTGATTGGTCAATTCCATCATGACCGTTTGGAAATCTTCGGATCCCCGTGGCAATGGAGACCTTTCTACTGATGTCCCTAACTCAGCCGGTATATTCAGAATACACTGTTGAATGAAATCCGAGGCTGAAGCCTCTGAGTAAGACGCACTGAGTATGTGAGGCGAACCGTGGTATTGTTTACTGCTCCACGAATGTGCCGAGCTGTCTTTTGGACTACCGTCTAACCTTGAAACACTAGATTGCTTCTTTATAGTTTTTGGTGACGATTTCTTGCGGCTATTTTGTTGTATAACACTAGGAATGATTCTAGCAGATGTTGAATACATTGTATATTCAAAAGCGCCTGGCACTATTTAGTTCTTTCTTCTACACGGAAGCTTTTTGAGCTGTGTTGTATAGTTTGTTATCCACTATATAGTTTACCTTCCGCAAAGTACGAGCTGTAGCGGCTGTCCACTGTACTGCACTAGTTGTTCTTGTAGCGCTCCAAAATTGACTTCAGATAGGCTATTGTTTATCAACATTGGCTATTTGCCCAGACACCTTCTGCTGTTATTAAATTGTTCAGTTGTTATCTATATTTGCCTAAGAGTTGTGTACAACCTCCTTGAGACAAGAAGTCGTCGATTCACCGTGTATGTTCCGCATAAGCGAGGTATTTGTGTGTGCGGGTTTTATGGTTACCGATAAACGTTGACATGGATCAGGGTCGTAAATATATTCGATTGCCCATTGTGTACATGGACACTTCATGTCAAACTGTAACCTGATAGGGAATTTCATTAACATTTACTCTTTCGGTGTTAAATCAGCCCAAAGCTCTGTAACGTAAGGTGTACATTTACTGTGCTCCGATCAAATTACTTTATGTTCAATCAGTGTCACTTATGAAAGATTTTCATTTTACAAGACTCTAATAGAATCGGTCATAGAGTGCAAGATATACCAAACACAGATACCTGAGCCAATCATTTAGGAGCAAGTAGAAATCCTGTAATTGTGTCCGGGTATGTCGTGTATTGGGTTCTTCGGTTAAATGTAGGCTAATCGACTTGTATTACCAGTTAAAATCTGTATGCTACATTAACCTGTACATTGTACTTCACAGATCAAATCCTGGTTGGTTCTGAATGCAGAGAGTCAACTATTATAACAATGTAACGCAGACTTATTTAAATATATTTTTTGACATCATCTTCTTATTTCAATAAACTCTAATGAATCTATATGCACATACTATTTTGATAATGTACATACTAATTGATCAGCTGGTTTGTAGCGGTCACATCAAAGCAGCCATTAAATCAAATCGACATAGACAACTCAGTGGAGAAACAAAGGCCATCGCACCATTCTTAACCATCTGTAATGTAAACACCTGTCCTCATCCTAGCTGTATAACAACATCATGTTCTCCTTCAGGTGTATTACTGGCTTTATTATCATTTATTCTAGGCAAAACATCACGTGAAGTTAAAGGTCGCACGTTAACTGACTGCCTGTGCATGATAAGTAACGCGAGAAATAGTGAGAAAAGCCAATCGGGCTCCCAACTCGGATTACAGATGTCGGTGGTTGTTGGATGTTGGTGCCGTTTATCGACATACCAACACCACCAACATATCCCATCACCCGTTTCACCACCAACCCTCCATCATAACCCTATTCAATCTCACCCTCATAACAACACCCAACCGTCTGTAATAACCACATATGTAATAACCACATCTGCGATAACCACATCTGTAATAACCACATCTGTAATAACCACATATGTAATAGCCACATCTGTAATAACCACATCTGTGTTAACCACATCTGTAATAACCACATATGTAATAACCACATCTGGAATAACCACATCTGTGATAACCACATCTGTAATAACCACATCTGTAATAGCCATATATGTAATAACCACATCTGTAATAACCACATCTGTAATAACCACATCAGCACCCCGTCTTTATTACCCATTCTTACCAACTTGCATAACCTCATCTCCAGCCAGTTAGGTGCTCTATTGGTTTTATTATCATTTATTCTGGATAAAACATCACGTGACGTTAAAGATAACACGTTGGTTGACTGCCTGTACGTCACAAGTAACGTGATAAAGTGCCTGCAAGGCCATTCGTTCACCTTATTCTCTCCAGCATAGGCCTGTATAGCAGATAATATCAAATGTGATACAATACAGAGGTTTTGGGTTATGACGCTATGATAACAGAGTGACGTCCCTTTGCCAAATGACATTGCCCCTTTATGGTGGCATGGTAGGGCAGCCTGTCTGTACGTTAACTTTGCGGGTTGTTTATTATTAGGAAAATATAGCTTTAAAATTTTCCCCAAAAAGTATACTTTCACCTATGGGAAAAGGAGATTCATATAGTTTATTGAACGTTTAGGTGGTAATTTGCAATATTCCCTACACCTCCCATGCGGATAAGCACTCCCCTGCCGTAAACCGTTATATTTACTCTGCTGTCGTAACGTCATAACTGGAAAACCCCGTATTATAGCAATAACCAAGTTTTTACCACAGCAAATTCTCACATTCACCGTGTGTACAAAATTTGGCATTAATCATGCCTTCATATCTTTCAGATATGTTTGTGATGTAGAGGTATCATGTTCTGTCGTTAGCCTGTATTGTCTTTGTTTCTTACCAGTGGCGTCGTGGATGATTTCCGGCACCCAATGGACAGGTACGCCATCATATGAGTGAAAACCCTTATCAAGGAGTAAACTCCCTATCAATCAAGCAGTCTGCATTCCTATTTGAATCGGATTCTAATATTTTTATCCTGCTACGTTAGTTTAATAAGCTGCAACAAACTCAGATGGATCTAAGCTAAATATTGTTTTGTCATCTGTGTCTCAGGTGATCAACAATGTGAAAGCTGTTGAGGAGAGCTAGAAAACGAGGAAGGTGAGACGATACACTACTACGCTCACTGTGGTACATTGTTTTTCAGTCGTGTTTTTGTACTCAAACCCATTCAAGGATTATACGGCGATATAAAAAAAATGCGAGTTTCCAAAGGATTTTTTAATTGTTGTTATTTCAAGGCATGTTTGTATCTCTACCCCTTTTATCTCCATGAAGCATTTCTTTTCCCTTCATGGTGAGACGAATTGACGGAGATTTGCCGATTGGGGTTTAGGGACGCCTTAACCTCATTAAAACGATAAAAGAAAATGTCTACAGGAATACCACAAACAAATCAACTGCAATACTGCATCTGAAATCGCCAGAATGACAAAGACAATATTAAGTACCAAGTCACATGTTTATTTGGTTAAACCGTCTACGGTTATAACTATTTACATATCTTTTGTATAACTGTAATAATTCGTACCTCAAAATGGCTACATGGTAAACTCGTGTTTACCGATTTATAAAAGTAAGGGAGACAAGCCAGTAAATGGGTTAAGAAGTGCTCGACAAAGTTATAGGCCTTATACACGTTAATGGCGATGTGTAATAAGAAATTCGAATTATGATGTGAAAAAAAATTAAAAACTGGGAGCAAACCTTCCCACTTCTCTCTCAAACGGGCTATAAATTTTTTTAACGTGTTAAACACATCACTGGGACGGGATGAAGTATTTTATGAGCATTAATTAATTAAGTTTATTATAATTGAACATCAAGCTCAAACATTTTGACAGAGAACAGAGCACTAGCTATTTACATATAATTGTGCTAATACAGGGCATGTAGGAGACCTATAATGCCTTGGGGATAGGTAAGATAGTGTAAAAGTGAACATCTCTGATTCCAGTCTCTGGCATTACAAGAGAGAAAATGATGTCTACTGGAATACACACGGGTTCCTGATAAAGTGTCTGTTGTTCCCATCTGTAGACAATGTTATTGTTTGATATGTAATAAGACAGTTTTCAGTTCCTAATGAGGATTATTGTAACCTTCTCAACTAGGTTTAGATGCTCAACCCTGGCCAATCAGGTAATGACAGCAGATTTCATGGAGGATGTGAGCACGAACAAACAGACGTACCAGAGGGTATTTGCACCTGTAATGAAACCGAGAATATGATAGCTTGTTGGACAGTGCTGTAAGAATATGATTAGCAGTTGGCAATTGCTGTAACAGTGGATAATAGAAATTGGTGTTCATTAAGTTAGCCTTATACAGCGCTTCATTCTGATCCATACAACTTTATTCAATCAGTGCCCGTGCTTCATGAAGAAAAATATTTTGTTACTTTTGTGAATATTGGGGTTAGTCGGTAGAGCGATTGTCCCGTAAAGGCTCAGTCTCGCGGTGCGATTTGTACTAACCACCTAACAGGATTGTCTTTAGGCCTACCAGCGAAGCTTAATTAGTCCACTGTTTCGTATTTCATTGTCGACCAACCAAAATCCTCCAAGTAAGTTGTAACTTCAAATCCTAGCATGAGCCAAAGGGCCTTGTTTCGATTCCCGGAAGAGCCGGGCTACAACGATGGTTCTTGTTCCGTGTCTACGGTGATCTACCCGATCACATTTGAACTAAAATCCTGTTTAACTTCTGTGAGCCGTTATATAAGCCATATCAACGTGGCATACAATTATCGTATCGGTAAATATGGCACAACTCTATCACAGAGATAGTTTCCGTCCATTGGTATAAAGTGACTAATGTATAGAATTGGGCGCTCTATAGCTCAGTCGGCAGTGTTTTGGGCCTGTTGCCCAAAGGTCCCGGATTCGAATCCACGTGGAATGGAAGCAACCTTTTCATTCTTCATTTATTAAATAAAATATATGTATAGTGAGTTCTCTACATAGTTAATTTACCCGTGACACGGTAACCACTACCGGATGATGGAATTGTAGTAATTGTCGGCCGACTGTTAATGTCCAGAAACTGGATTTTCTTTACGGGCACAAATGGAGGGTCCACGTGTTTTTGCTTGCTGTCACCTACAAATATAATGTAAGACGCAATGTTGATGTTGGAATTATGTATTCTATATAGTCAACTAGTTATGGCAAATAATATTGACACAGTGGTTTCACATATTGTTGCTAGTTTACTGATACAATGATTTCACAACGTATTGATACAATCGTTTCACAGCGTATTGGCACACTGGTTTCACAGCGTATTGATAAAGTGGTTGAACAGCGTATTGACACACTGGTTTCACAGCGTATTGATAAAGTGGTTTCACATCGTATTGACACACTGGTTTCACAGTGTATTGATATACACTTTTAATGAACTTACCATCTGCGTGCGTGTATCCCCAAGCTAGCAAAAGGTGCCAGCTATAAGAGAAGTCAACTGGCCCGACCAGAGGAATAGCGAAAGAACATTCGAATATCCCATCATCCAAAGAAGCGCTGAAATTATATTTTTTCTGAAGGTCTATCTCCTGAAATGCCAAAAAGTTTGTTAAAACTGCCTCCAATACTAAATACTGTTTGTTTTTAAATTATTTGAAATTAAAAGTTTTGTACGTCATTTTCATTTTGTATAACTGATTTGATATTGATAAGTTGTATAGGATTTAAAAGTGGGGAGAATTAAATAAATTGAAAGGTGAACTTCCGAGCTATACGCCAGGTAAATATTTACTTTGACGAGCGTTCTGCCATATGTCTCTATTACATTATTTTGCTTCACAACATAATTTGACGTCTCATCCTATGAGTTATAGTATTATCGTTTTTTAAATTGTATGTTTCGATTCACTTGAGAAAGGCCCCCGGCGAAAACTCGTTAAAGTACATGTATACAAGCAGTAGCCCAAGAAACCGTACTTCATTTTATTTGATTTGCAATCTGTATTAAAAATATTTTTAATTTGCATTTTTTTTTTAAATTTTTTTTTTTAATTATTTACTCTTATTTAGTTCCCAGTTGTACACAATCTGTATATCTACAGATTACTTAAACCCAGAACTTACAACATAATATTAAAACAAAACTTACCGAATCAAGTCGCCCATTACTCTTCGCGTCAGCTTGATTATAAGAAGAATATATGCTCATTTGTCCGTCAAATGAAACACATTCTATAACGGTATCGTCACCCTAGATGTAAAACAATGAGCATAAGTTACGAATGGTGGGGTTGTAAGCCATCGTGGGGTGGAAACGCGATCGCAATCCAAAAATAGTTATTTACCAGATCTTATATTTCAGCAGTAGATAGATGTTAATAAACAATTTCTGTAAATAATCAGAAAATTAGTCTGTGGATAAGGACCAATGGGTTCTCTTGAATCAAAAGTTTATGTTTGTCTATACAGTGCCTCAGTTTCTACACTAACCATAAATTTGTCTTCTGAAAATCCAAGTGCAATCCATTTGTTACCTCCCCTTCCAACAGCCGATGTAATTGTGAACTGGATTACAGCAGATGACTCTACCTTGGTCCAACTTACCAGTGTGTGACATTCATCGTCTACACATTGGTCCAGACAGGTTTCCAAGTTACCGCAAGTTTTGTTCAGTGAAGGAATCTGCTATTAAAGAAAGGGGTATTTGAGTATTTAAGCAAACACTGTTCTAGAGAAACAATGAATAATAGGGAACAGAATTATCAGTTAGAAAATGCATTGCAACATGGCAATCCATGTTTTTAGTGGACGAAGTGCAGTTTCATATTAACACGGTATTTCGTGGATTCTGGTGGTTGTCGACATGTGTCATATATAACACCTACATTTACTGTCAGAAAATATGCATCACAATAGATCGACTACAATGGCGGATACAGGGTTTTTTTTTTTAAATGTGGGCTCGACTATCACAGATCAATAGGCCAGGTTCCAGGGGCCGCCCAGGCCCCAGAAGCTCCAAAAACGAAGATGCCCTTAAAGGCAATCCCAGCTAACTTATCTTTTGTCCGTCGTTTTGTTTGATCGATAGTGATCGATTTTAATTGTTACAGTCTTAAATGCTAAAAAGTAAAAGAACATAAGAGCCACAAGTCTAACACAAGTATTTTGTAGTCAAAAAAATACACCAGTCGTTCTGATGGGACAACGATGGTCAGGCATTCTATATTACTACCTTCTAGCATTGATTTAAATAATTACGAGCTATGAATTATAATTTTTATATTGATGCAATTTGGGTTTTTTAAAAAGTTTTTCGAAAACATTGTTGGTATGGCTTTTTAAAGAACAACACAACTCTATTGAAGAGAGGTGCTACGAAATCGTAACTTGTTATTAGGCAAAACAGACCAATCTAAAAGCTTAAACTATATGTTTGGGGTAGCCACATAAAATGTAAAACATAATAACCAAAGAAAAAGGCGAAGGCTAAGGGGCCGCGTAGGCCCCGCTTGCTTTGAGGGTAAAGAAAGGCAGAGCTGCAATCTAGGCTGATTTTACAAATATATTTACAGCAAGGACGTCGATAAGATCGATGTTTTATAATCCATTTATACAAAAGATAATCTTTCTCCAGAGAAACAGGACTCTTTTTATAATGCAAAATGGTCTTGTCAAAGTTGCGAAACTGGCGCGACTGTCAAAGCCAAAATCATTTTTATCTGACAAATCACGACTTTTGCATTTGCCTATATATATATATATCGAGGATGTTTTAGAGTTGTTGTTTTTATTTTGAATCCCATTTAAAATAATATGCTACAACATGCCTTTAGCAAACTGAAGAGTCTTAAATGTTTCCAAACATGTTTTAGGTAATGCGGCACTAGGCCAATGATATATTGCCCTTTAAAACGCTCAGGAAACTTTTAAATAATTGACTATGCATAATATAAAGTGTATAAATTCATACATCCGGAAACTGAAATTGAGAACTCGAGGAAAGAAAGGGACACAGGAACATAGGCCTACCTGTCTTGCGCATGCCCATGGGGACGGAAAGAGCTGTATGCCTCTGCTTGTGGCCCTCTCGGTTACATTTCTGTCTATGATTACAGCAGAACGAACTTTAGTCCAAAAGATGGCAAAATCTTGCACAAAAGTTGCCCTGAAAATTATATAACTGTTTTAACTAGAAGGACGGGGAAGAGGACAGAGCAGGTGCTACAAAACACGTTTAGTAAAAATTTTCTGCACACTTAAAAATACAATTCAAGAGAGAAATTAAGGAGATAATCAAGTTTTTCCAAAAGTCTTGCGTTTGACCAACCTTCCAAAATTTGATAAACTATCTTACAATACTCTATCTTTCACCAAAGATATTTAATTTTCAAAAACATGAAACTGTATACTTTGTCCTAATAAACTCACGTCATAACTATGTCACCAGCAGATTCCTCGGGTGCCGTCCATTCGAAACGCATGATAGACTGTGAAGAGGAGTCAGCCTGGGTTACAGCCTGTTAGCAAAAAACACACGCATCTATTGTTCCTTTGTTCAAACACTATTAGGTGTTACAAACAACATCTTTGTAAACAAAATAGTTTGTAAGTGAAAAAACGAGGATATATGTTTTAAGATAAATTAACGAGACCGTTTTTAATAAGTTTATATTACATAACCCTCTGGAGATATTCTGTTGGATAGTTAACAAGTAGCGTAATTCCGAAAAATGGTAACTTAATATTGACTCAATATTTCAGCATTTATTATGCCATCATCAGGAGATAAACACTCTACTGATGGCAAGTACATGCTGAAATATTGAGTGAAAATGAAGTTATCGTTTTTCGGAATTACAATACTTGTGTATTATGTTAAACTCTTTAGCGGAAATAATGATTTTTATATTGTGTTAGTTCTTATAAGCTTATTTATACTAGATTTGATTCCAACCCTAATATATTTAAGTTTGTCCAATAAAACAAGTTAAAAACAGCAGAGGAAGAAGACTGTAAATATGTTGATGAAACCTAGGGAAATAAAACCCTATTGACCTGTCCCGATGTTCCACATTTGTCCACTGAATGAGATCCAGGCGGATTGTTGAACGATCCAATGGGGAACGAGGAATTTGTGGCAGCGCTTCTGGCTTGTAAAAGAAACCCTTTGAATGATCCTCCGCATTCCGACTGTATGGTAACTGAGAATATTATACGAACAAAAACATGTTTCAAAATTAATCTTAAGACAGCAGGTAAACGTCAGAGATGTATTTCAAAATAATTTTCACTAAACCGACAATACAAGTGTAGTTTAATGATTGGTTTGTGTTGCAGATCTGATTTAGGTAAGAAATTAGAAATCTGGTCTTGTCCCGAATCATTCTTACCGTTAATTAGCTCCCCTGGTCCATATTCAGTTGCGGACACGTTGACAGAGAATACGGAGTCTCCCTCTTGTTGCTTGAATGTACCATGCATAGGGGTCATATGTTGACAGGTCTTGTAAGACGCACCTGCAGATAACGCCTTGACGTAAGTTGCGACCAAAAGCGACAGGAACACGACAAAAACAGTCAGTCTGAACATGACAGAAACCTTCGCTTTAACCGAAAAACAAGAATCATACAGCAATCGATGAGTAGTGTTGATGAAATTGATTCGGTATATTTTGTTTGGCCGGGTAAATCCGTGCTTTCCTTTATACCATATGTTTGGTGAAAGTTTGTTTTATCTATCAGATGAACTTCTCTGTGCAAATTGCCAAGAACAAGATTTTCATAACATAAACCTAAGTTAGGTTGGAGCGAATAAAGTATCTATCCTGTTGAGAAGATTCAAATCGTTAAAGGAGACTATAGGCCTTATAATAACGTAATCATAGAAATTTTGTTTTTAAAAAAATGTATAATTTCAACTTACGTTTTATCGCAGACTCTTCTCTTTATCAGGGTTTAACTTCTTATAGTCCTTCAATCTAACGGGACAATTAACACATATTTGGCCTTTTTTAAAATCACAAATCAGAAAGACTTTTGTCCATGAAACTAGAACCAGACTTCCTGCAAATTGAATTCTACTATTACTTTATTACACAGAGCGTCTTTAAATATACTTCTATTCGTGCTTGCCTTCTTTATCGTCAATTGAAAAGTATTGATTTACCGAAGCGTCTCTAATAGGATAATGGCTCTGTTATTCAGATACTCAGTCTATTGGTTCCCACTCGAATTAGTGATAAATCAAAGACACACTTTAACACTTTAATGACATTTCTAAATGTCTGGAATTCAAGTCATCCGATGGAATTTAACGTTTAATCATTGGATTGAAACATAACCTTTAAGTTAATGTTAGTGATAAAAATATCTTATATCCAAATTACAGATAAATAAACACCCTATGTATCCATTACATTTGATATTGTCCACTGTGTGTACTGACTGTTCTAAACTTAATTTTAACTTATAACCTGGACGCTGTTGAAATGCGGAAAACTGCCAAAACAGGGGGTACCCCGTCTGCTGCATTGCAAAATTCATGTGTATTATCTGAGAAGATAATAATGGCTTCTATAAATTGCGGGTACACATTTCATGATTTGTCAACGACGCCATTATGAGGGCGAAAACCATGGCTTCATATCATAAAAAGTGTGGTTCAAAATGCTTATCTCTGCATTGTTTGTCGTTTTGTCTTTTTTTCTTTTTTCTTTAAAGCTTTTGATACCATGTTTAATCAGTTCCGTGTCTTCTCTTTATAGATGCGGAGTCTACCTTCTTATATTACTCTATATTACTTTGTTTTAAATGTGAATGGAGTGTTGACATTTGGATAAGCTGTTGAATAGTAATTAGTAACCATCAATGCTTGAAAGTTGTACATATGATATATATCAATATACCACTATACCCGTTATTCAGCCATTTAAACCAGATAATTAACAATTAAATCATTAAAAGTCCCAGGGCTTCGATACATTTTTTGATCGGCCTTTTTGAGCCTATCGGTCATTTCGGCTTGATAACTGAACAATTCAAATTGGGGAATGTTATTTTGTGACTGATGAACTTGATAGAAAAGGTCTTGCAGTGTCTGTGAGTAATCTATATCTTGTGAAACACAGGATTTGGAAAATACAAAAAGCAACAGATTTCGAATGAAATTACAAAGTGCGAATTTACATGTAGATTCTCTCAAAGCTTAAAAGAAACAGAGCCGATAAAGTGTTGATTTATAACGAAACATAGAGGGTAAAGCAAAACAGAAACACATTAACAATACACTCTAAGAAAAATATGGCTCTAATGGAATCTTTATGGCTGTGGTGGAACCGCACAGCAACTGTTTCATGTAATTCTCCCCATTTTATTATATAAAAAAACCCTTTTTGTTCTTATGATTCCATTTACAAGCAAAGGCCAATAAATCATGGCGGATAGCTGTAAAATGCACAAGCCAATTTAACGTTTAATCATTGGATTGAAATATAACCTATAAGTTAATGTTAGTGATAAAAATATCTTACCTAAAACACGACGGAGCGCAGTCAAACTACACAGCCAGTCAAAAGGACAAGCCAGGGTCAGGGAACTACTGCGGAGATCAGGCAAAGTTACAAGCCTCTGAATCATGACAGAGAGCAGTCAAAAGCAAAACTCATTAAATCACAGAACTGAACAGTTTAGGTAACAAACCAATGAATCAATCACAGCAGAGAGCAATCAAAGGCAAAAGTCATTGAATCGCAGAACTGAACAGTTTAGGTAACAAGCCAATGAATCACAGCAGAGAGCAGTCATAGGCAAAAGTCATTGAATCACAGAACTGAGCAACATGGCCGAAGTTTCAGTCAACTACCAGCCTGAATCGTGCAGATTTTTGTGGAGGGCGGAGAGCAGTAAAAAAGCCAGGTCACTGAATCACGCCGAGAACCAGGGCAAAGATTTGTCAAAATCACTAAATCACGCCAAATAGCAGTCAAAGGCCCAGGGAATTGAATCTAAGGAAATTGTGCCACAGAGAAGTTATGCCACATACGGAGAAGTGATGACACAGAGCAGAGATGACACGGTGAAGTGAAAACACAAAGAAGTGACGGCACAGAGAATCTGAATCTTTGCGGAGATAATTTAAGACACAAACCACTAAATCACAGCGGTGAGTAAAGGCACAATCCATTGGATCTCGGCGAAGAGCAGTCAAATTGCAGCATTCTCACAACCTCCAACCAGGTTTGTTCGGTTCTTCTTTGATGCCCTGGTTCAACATAGATATAGAAGCCGACGTCTTCTCTGAAATAAATCCGAACTTCAGACAACCGAACAGTTATTATTTAAGCCAGCTCCTGTACGAAAACACAACAATGGCCTCGTAACATTATCAGGCTGGTTTTCAAACAGTGCGAAGACTATCTGACACATGAACTGTGATTCAGAGAAACGGTATACATAAAAAAAACCTGAAATTTGTTGTTATTGCCTTTATACACATCTGCAACTGCAACTCATTTAAGTTGAAATATTGATATGTCAAATGTTCAGAGTGCCTTGATGGCCTAATTATCAACTGGATTGTTAGTCGGGGATTCAGGAACTATAAAGCAAATGTTGTTCTGGTTTATTCATATGTAATGTGATTTATCATGGGGGCATGTTGAGAAAATTGTGTAGTTTGACTATGTGTCACGGTCTGGCACCTGGTTGGTGGAAAAGATGCCCTCAGAAGTTTATACTGGGCAGTTAGTTCGGAAAATACTTTGGAAGTACAGGGGTACTTGAGTTTTTGCCCAGAACCTAATTTATGTATATTTTATACTGTTAAGGTATTATCAAATTCCTTTAAAAAAAACCTTATATCTTTTTGCTTTTTGTTTGTACCGATAACAATGTCTCACACATGAATAAATACGAAAAAAATTGCTTATTGCTTTACGACTGATTTAATCCAACTCTGACAAACCACACTTTCGTGATGTATTCGTTCATTTAATGTTATTTGATCCGATACCAATTTTAAGTTTTCAGAGATCTGTTAAACTATGCATGCCATCGTGACTAATGTCCAATCCCGGTTTAGCTTACACTTAAACACCCCTTTCTAGATGAATCTAGGATATCAAAGTGGAAATATGTGATACACGCAACGGACGTTATATTTCAAAACAGTAATCAAACTGGTACAGAGATATCGATAAATCAAATCGATAAATCATAAATGTTCTATAGATAAACTCACAGAAACAACTTTCTTAGAAATAGATCTTAATCTCGAGTTGTTATTGGTAACATACAGACACCTAAAGAAAGTAATGACCATTTGCGTGGTATATAAAGCATTGATAAACATGTATTCTAACCCTCCGCGGGTTACGTGTCTTGTGCAAATACACATAGTAAGGAACCCAGCTCAGCGGTATCAATGAGACATCAAATAAAGAACGCTTTGATGATCGCTGTTCCGGGTCGCTTCCTCCCCAGACTCGCTCTCAAAGAGTGTACCAATTGTTCAAATCTCTGTCAAAAGACAAAAACAGCCTACAGTAGCCCATACTGACTGTACCCTATACGCTGGTTCATATAGCAAAGCTTTCAGGGAAAGTGCCGCACAGTTAGGCTCTACTCACACAAGTCTCAGCATAACCACTGTCGTAATTTTGACAAACCCGAGACGCCGCAGGCTTCGAGAATTGTGACGAGGTGTCAAAATGACGATAGAGGTCGTGCCAAGGGTTCCTAATACCCGGCGCAACGTCTTAAACACCTGAATAGACTTGTGAAGAGGTGTCAAAATAACGATAGAGGTCATGCTGAGGGTTCTTAATACCGGCCGCAACGCCTTAAACACCTAAATAAACAAGATAGTTTAGACTTAAACAAACAAGACAGTCGGTATGGGTTAGGTCTAACTTAACCTACAAACTTCAGAGATATTGACATTAATCAATGAATTTGTCTGATAAAGAAAATGGGTGTTACAAGTGTTCCTATGCATATCTTAGTAAGAGAGAAGTAGTCATTTTAAGTACACGACTTTGGTATTCCTGTACGGGGACTAGTAAGCTGAGTGCCAGGCTGGTCATATTGGAATACAAAACAAATTATTTATTTTACACCATTTGCCAATTCCCAATTGAATCCTTGTGGATTCAACACTTGAAGAGATTTAATCATATACGCTGAATTTCTAAAAGTTTTTGCTTGGGGTTTCATTTTCAGGTGGAAGAAATTGTGTTATTTAATCGGCATGATTTCAAAAGAACCTTTTACCAAATGACCATGAAGAGAACAAATATCCAGTCATTGAGAATTTACCTATGAAAATAAAATGCCTTTGGTTTTAATCCGAATTGGTGTAAGCATCAATATGTAATTAGCATCTAGTCTTACAACATTATGAGGCCCGCTGCCGTTACTAAGCGGTAGCGTATGCGCTTCCTAATCCAACTCAAATCTACGGTTCACGCGATCGAATCCGTCTCTCGGCCATCAGGTATATAAGTGAGTCACACGATGTGGCTCCGGTAATCGCGGGGGTGATTTTTATGATGTTTACTCCCGGGTTTCCACTGTAACAAGGCAAGGGACAGAGTGAAGTGGACAATCCGACGTCATATAAGCGAAATACCCTTGAGTACGACGTTAAACCCCAATCAATCAAACAAATAAATAAATTATACATTTTGAGGACCCGCCTGACACTGTTATAGGGCGATTGTCGTTTATCGTTAGGGAGCTAAATCTAGAATTTGGCCTAAATGATAACTATTGAAATGTTTGAGGGTATGTTATTTAATTTGGCGAAGAGGTCACCAATGATACCCACTCGGAGGAGAACATGGTGTCCCCGCCGGGACGCAGGCTTGAACCCAGGAGGACTTTAGCCCAATAGAACATGGGCATAGAGCCCTTATTTCAAATATGGACATCAGCCCAGAATGATAAGTTTGTGTTAAAGCTAACAATAATCCATAGAAAGAATGAAAAATAAAAGTACAATCTTGATTATATTTTGACTATTTTTTCAGCATTTAGAAAATGAATACACAGACAATTTCAAAATACTGTTATAGTTACAGGAAAGCCCCTAATAGACAGTTTACCTAATTATTATATAATTGATCCCATTTATATAAATTAAAATTTACATGATGGTGAAATTTGTGCTATATTTATAAGGAAAATTCATACATTTATTTGATATAGATTAGAAATTATATTATACTTTTTGTAAATAATTCTCGTCCATATTTGAAATAAGGGCTCTGGGTTCATGTCCCAATAACATTGGGCTCATGTCTTATTGAACTAAAGTCCTCCTGGGTTCATGTCCTAAACCCGTCTACATCATGGGCCTGTCGGTCTGCAATCTATAATTATTTGAAATTATTGAATGAATTAAATTGAATCACTTTATCCACAATAGTTATACTTCCTTTGAGTTTCAGAGGCATACATTTCTAAATAGCGACAAAACGAGTCCTGATCATATGTGTTCGACGGGACACAGGACACATTTGCAGATATAAGGAAGATAAAAGGACCAAAAAACAACAAATCATTATGTTATGATAAATTTTAGTGATATAAAGTATAATTATTTAAAACTTCGACGCATCTAGGCGAAAAATAAGTGTTTGACAGAATTGGCTCTCAGTGAACAAAAACGGCATTTAGAAACATTTTTTCACAAAACTTACCAACAAAAAGTAAGTAAAATAACCAGGGGAATAATTTAAACTGCTTTAGGACAAAGAAAGAATACATATATAAATATCCAGTAAAAATATCCGCTAATATCATTTAGCAAAAGTAGATGTCTGTAGATGTTTGCTGCACAGTCTATACAAACTCAGTACAGCGTTATAAGGAAGCCTCCGATGCAAAGTCCAATAACCAGACTTATATCTGAAAATAGGATAAAGCGCAAGTGAAATATTTAACATGAAAATTAAATAAAAATTATCAAAACAATACAAAACGTAATGTTTGTAGTTTTAAGAATGATTTCCAATTAAAAAAAAATTAATAAACAGGATAAATGTTTAAGCGTTAAGATGCAATATGCTATTTTTTAGCCGTAAGCTGAAATCTGTGATTGGAGATTTCTTTATTAAAAATTAAAGGCCAAAATTGTTACTCTCAACGTACCCTCATTGAGAGAAGAGGACAATGACCGAGGTGTCGTTTGCTGACTTCCTGTCTTGCGTGTGGTCTCCCCTGTTCCTGATGCGTCTTTCCAAAATTGAAACGGCGTGAGGGATATAATTGGTTCTACCTCACTAGGTTCCCGAGCATCACCTTTGAGGGAAAAAGTAGCATGATTTCAATTAATATGTCTTCCAACTGCGGTATAAAACAGCCCTCAACACTCAACACTTAACTTCAGCGAAGCAATTGCCTTTTGCTTTTGACCAATCATGTTTAAACTTATTTTGGGCTCCCTTTACAATCCGACGTGAATATAATGAACGCCACCCTCGACATATGTATAATAGCAAAAGTCTATTAACTAGAAGTATTCAACCGTCGCATAGTAATGTCCATGGCATTGAAAACCAGCAAGAAATGGCGACGTCACATTTCATAAAGAAAAGAGTCTTTTTAATTGTGAGGACTTTCATTCCTAATCAATCACTGCATATAGCAATTTTTATCTTTCAGGCGACTGGCTCTATATTTCTCGATTTAGTTGCCGTTTATGATCTATTAAACAGGCACATATTGCACTGGGAACATGCGTTTCGTTTAGAGGGAAACATTATGATCGAGGAACACCAAAAGCTTCCCTTAATGCATCATTGTGAACTTGCGTTCTTCTGAGATTTTCTGATAACAGGGGGCCTAATGTCGGTTATCTTATCTATATGGCAGTTGCATACTCCTAGTTAATAGACTTCTGATAGCAGTATCTTACTTTCGTTATAAGTTCTTCCTCTTGTAATGATTATATACAAGTGTTTGGAGAGATCGATCAAAACTTCACTCCCTGGGACTTTATATGGACGCCGGAATGAACAGCGAAATATCTCGTCAGTTAATGTCATATTGATCATTGTAATACTTTGTTCCTGAAATGTAAAGAATATATCAAATCAATTTATCCTGTAAATATATTTAAGTTGTTCAAGCCGTCCTATACAAAGGTGGACAAGTAGAAATAATTATTACAATTGACAGGAGTGTGTCATCCGAACATCAGGTTAATTGACTGAAGATCAGACGGAAAACTTGAAGAAAACTTACATTTCCTATTCTTGAATAACTGTTATTTGTCATTCCACTGAACCCAGAATAGAGCTTAGTCTCGTTCCCGTAAGATGTACATTCCACCATACTATAATTTGCCTGGAAAAGATTGTCAGAGGTAAGTGGCAATCACTAACGCGGTTGTCCTTGAATAACACCAATTATATGTTAAGAATATGATTAAGAATCACTTTTTTTAATGAAGCTATTAAACGTACATCCTAATGCTGATACTTAAAGGGGAACACAGCTGTGTTTCGACCGAAACCCATTTTTATTGCATATTTTCAAAGACAACCATCTGTATTGCACTTGCATTCGAGTAAGCATAGCCGTTAATCAGTCAATTTAACAGGCGGGACTGACTTCCTTGTTCGAAAACACGGTCGGTCACCAGTGTGTCCGTTTGCTTATGGATGCATTGGAAGGCATCTGCAACAGCACGGCGTATACACAGGCTTGGCCATCCAAGCGCAATGTTAATTTGTTGTGTACATATCAAAATAGCTCTTTGAGTAACACATACATTTAGCATGTTTTCATCTTACATCCGGTTTTCAAAACTCCGGTTTTTAGTACCAGGTTGATAGCGGTTGTTTGCTGTTGTTGTTTCGTTTGGAAGCGAAACCCTCGCTTTCGGCTTTATATGAAAACACCCTCCAATGCAGGCAATATGGGACAGCCACAACTATATGATATTACTACAATTTTTTCGAACATTTACGTCAGTTCCGTTTTTTAAATTAACTTAATAACGGCCAGCCAATTAGAATGCAAGTGCAATACAGATGGTTGACTTTGGCAAAATGCAATAAAAATAATAAGTTTAGGTAAAAAATAGTTGTCCTTCCTTTTAATCTTAGATGACATCATATACTATGTGATAATAAACGCTTATGCTTTGATTTGAATTTGACAAAAATGCTTAAAACGGAAAATGATCATAATGCTTTTTACAAGTTTCTTATCTTCCGAGAATCCGATAGATATCCATTGGTTATCTCCCTCGTCCACAACAGCAGCAAAATCAAAGGACAATTCATCAGTTTCCGATATTTTTCGCCATGTCACGGAAACATCACAGAAGAAGACGTTACAGTTAGCAAAACAATTTTTGTCAGAACCACAGTCGGAATCACGAACGGAAGGCTGTAAAATAGACGAGGGAGGGGGAAATACTGTTATCGTCCATTTTTCGAACCCATATTGATTCTTTGAAATTGACATTTACTGCAAAAATACATACCACTGACAAATTCTACTATTTAAGACGAAAGTCTACAATTCGCCTCTAACGTAAGGTTTCATCTCCAGAGATATCATTTAAATGTTATGAAAAAAAACCAGAACTACTGATAGCGGCTATAATCCCATATAGGAAGTAATAGAGAATATATGACAAAGCGAATTCTTTTTTCACCGTTTGACAAAAAGTACCCATGTAATTCTCAGTCCACAATTCCTGTGTTAGAATACAAGTTATTTACACGGGATTCCTGTGTTAGAATGCAAGTTATTTACACGCAATTCCTGTGTTAGAATACAAGTTATTTACACGGAATTCCTGTGTTAGAATACAAGTTATTTACACGGGATTCCTGTGTTAAAATACGAGTTATTTCACGGGATTCCTGTGTTAGAATGCAAGTTATTTACACAGGATTACTGTGTTAGAATACATGTAAGTTATTTACACGGGATTACCCTGTTAGAATACATGCAAGTTATTTACAGGGGATTCCTGTGTTAGAATACAAGTTATTTACACGGAATTCCTGTGTTAGAATACAAGTTATTTACACGGAATTCCTGTGTTAGAATACATGCAAGTTATTTACACGGGATTCCTGTGTTAGAATGCAAGTTATTTACACGCAATTCCTGTGTTAGAATACAAGTTATT